>JAXIVJ010000045.1:248097-539014 GCA_036785665.1 Chirona hameri
AAAATTATCGGCGATGCCCCTGGCTGGTGGTAGTATAAAACAATTTAACAATTTCCCACTCATGAGAGTGTGTGCTGCAATATTCGTCAGCTAATATAGGTTGTATCTCCTGTACGGAACAATACAAATTAGTAATGCGCTCAGTACAATGCATACTGAAGTTCCTGTCCAATCCAACTCATCAAAAGTTGGAGAGAAAAAAAAATGTATTAAAAAAGAGGCCTCGCAAAATAAAGTGGCCGAAATCCGTAGAGTTTTTCATATTCAGGGGTATTTTTTTTTTTGGGGGGGGGGGGGGGGGCTCCACCATGACTGGCTTGCCATCCCTTCTTCTGAATGTCTGGCTGCGTTCCTGCATACATCACCTGCATAAAAAAGTGACACATTTGTGATATTGTGTTTTTTTGTTGTCGATGGCGCCCTCCTTGAGCGATGGCGCCCCCTTGGTGATGGCACCCCCAACGCCAATTTGTCCGTACCACTTGTATGTATAGGTTTCGCCCCTGCCTGGCGTTGGTGCTGTGGTGTTAGGATAAGTGGATGTTAAGCTAAACCTTTCTCACCATCGACCTGGCAGTTGACTGCACGGTCTCTGTGTTTGGGATGCAGCATCAACTGCCTCCGTGTCCGGGGTCGGTGTCTGGGCATCAACTGCCGCCATATCCAATCACAGCACCGCAGAGGCTGAACACACAGTAATATTGTAACACCACTTTATAATGGTATTACAACATCACGGTTACAATGTTATAATCTACTGACGACAGTGTTTGGCGCCGTGCAATGTGTAGCCTCCGGCGTCATCCAATGTGGTGTCTCGCGCTGACCCGGAAGCCGCCGTCAGCTGTGCCTGGTATTGGTCGGCGGCGGCTGATCCGCTGATCCCGCGGACGGCAGCGCCGCCACTGCCGCCCGCAGTATCTCACACTCAGGCCAGTCAGGCCGGCTTAGCCTGCCGCCAGTGGGCGCCGGTGTCGGCGAATAGGTCTGACATGGTCAGGCTCGGTCAGGATCGGTCAGGATCGGTTCAACTCGGTCAGGATCGGTTAGGATAGGTCCGGTTCGCTCAGGATCGGTTAGGATAGGTCCGGTTCGGTCAGGATCGGTCAGGATCGGTTCGGCTCGGTCGGCGCCAGGCGCGGTCTGTGTGTGTGGAACTGTGAAGGGATCGGTCCGGCTCGGTCGGCGTCAGGCGCGGTATGTGTGTGTGGAACTGTGAAGGGATCGGTCCGGCTCGGTCGGCGTCAGGCGCAGTCTGTATGTGTGGAACTGTGAAGGGATCGGTCCGGCTCGGTCGGCGTCAGGCGGGTCTGTGTGTGTGGAACTGTGAAGGGATCGGTCCGGCTCGGTCGGCGTCAGGTGCGGTCTGTATGTGTGGAACTGTGAAGGGATCGGTCCGGCTCGGTCGGCGTCAGGCGCGGTCTGTATGTGTGGAACTGTGGAGCGCGGCCGATCTACCGCCGCCGCCGCGTGCCGGTCTCGTGGTCGGCAGCAGCAGATGATATGCCTATTGCCAGCACAACACGGCACGACACGGTACGACACCACATAACACGACACAGCACGGCGTGACACGGTACGGCACGACCCGACGATTAACATGACAGAACAGCATAACAAGACGCTACAAAAGAAGAGCCGCCTCTACTGTTTCCCGGCACGGGGAGCTCGGATTAAGTTCGCTGAGTTTGTTTGTGTGTGATCACTCGAATGCGTCGTCGAGTAAGTCAGGACTTCAAAGGATCTGCTGCTGAAAGATACGTTTGTCGGCACTCGGGTGTTCGATGTGTTAATAGCCGTTTTCACGAAGGATTTTGCATTTGGGGCGATTGGGGCGTTTGGGGTGTTTGGGGCGATTTGGGCGATTGGGGCGTTGGGGTAAATGAGTCTATAGCTTGTAAGAACACGGCCTTTTCCGGTGATTTTTGGTGTCAATCACAATTTTATGAATTAATGTATACGTACATGTTCTTACAATGCAATATTTACCGTTAGTTTGCTTTGAAAATTCACATTCATGAGCAAATTATTTTGGGTTGTGTTAGTTCCTTCTTCAAAACATACCGAAAACGCCCCAGAAGAGGCTAAAAAGTATACTAAATAATCAGCTTTAATTAAATGAAATACGCAATTGATAGTTAGTTAGGGCAAAACTGAAGATATTAATGGCAAAGAAATATAACATTATGATGAAAAACACAACCAAATGTCAAAAGCATAGACAGACCTTAATTCAACGTCGCTCCATCCCGCTGAGATCGTCCAATTTAGAGCGGTAACTTCGTTGGTTTCCGAAACCCGGAACAATCCTTACGCATTTCGAATCAAACCAAATGTTTTTGATTTGATTAATTTATGAATTGATGAATCTCACAAAAAGCTGAAAAGACCTCAGAAAAGGCACTTATGAACCTATGAAACATGCGGGCATTCTGCAGCCACTGGTACTGCAAACTCAACAATGGCTGCTCTAGATCGAACGGACGCCATTGCTGCGTGCAGACCACGGCTCTGCGCATGCGCAACGTGACGTCAGGCGAACGGCCGCCTGGTCGCCATGGTGACCAGCCGGTCGGCGCAACACTGCTTTAATAACATCCGAAAGGTTCTGTTAGAATTCGGGTATTATTGTCGCCAGCCTTCTCCGTACCCGGGTGCGGAACCCTGTCCACGTGCGTGTGGCAGGGTCATTAGACCCTTAGATAGGTAGCCCTTTAGCTCTTTTTAGGTAGGTAGGTTCATTTTTTTTTTATTCGGCAGT
Organism: Chirona hameri; assembly: GCA_036785665.1. Taxonomy (NCBI): domain Eukaryota; kingdom Metazoa; phylum Arthropoda; class Thecostraca; order Balanomorpha; family Balanidae; genus Chirona; species Chirona hameri. Next base: position 250,859 of record JAXIVJ010000045.1, read on the forward strand.
AGATCCCTTTCATTTTTCTAGCCCTTTTTGCAGTTGGCAACACGTTCTGTCGTGTGGGCCAAATTTAAAGTAGCTTTTAGGTCCCGTCTAACACCACTCCCCGGGTCATGGCGACCCCCCCCCCCTCTGACCCCCCTCTGGGGTCTCCCAGTGCGCGACCGTGCCCCTGGAGATACTTTTCAGTCAAGAAAACTTCCAGATGGGGGTTTCCCAACACGGGCTACAAAACTGCTATCTCAGTTTAAAACTAATGTTGAAGGTGAACTATTTCCTTTAAGTCTGATTGGGTATTAAACAATCTAACACCACAAAGTATACCCTCCCAATGTCATCAAGCTGGCTGAACCACCCGCTACTTGTTCAGGCTCATCACACTACCTACAGTGTTGTTTACGGAAGTGTGACGCCTGCCCAGTACCAACATCACATTAGCCATTTAACATAACATTGACACAGGTAAGAGGTAGGGAAATGTGAGAACGGCTGTGTGGCTACCGCCGCCAGCAAAATGAAAACAAAATAACTGTTTTGACACCAAAAGGTAAACTAAGGCTTCAATGTAGTGTTAAAAAAAGGAAAATTGTCAGAACCATACCCGCCCTTCCCTTATTCCCACCAATGATACTATTTTTGCTCAATTGCAAATTGTATAATTACCAGGGGATCAGGATGTCACTGATGCAGTGACACTTGCTTCCTTCCAAATTAGATTGGATAAATACTTTACAGAGAAAGGATTCAGATTAGTTCATCAATACTGTGGGATTAGCCTTCTTTTATGCAGGTAGAGCAAAGGGGATTTGAAGGGGCAAGACTGGCGGAGGGGGGGGGGGGGCAACCTTGGATAGGCCCAAGAGGCTCTTGTTGCACTTTTCATTTGTCTTATCTTACCTAAAAACACGACGCTTTGGGGCTGTTGCTCCACAGAGCACACAGCTGATCCCCATATCTCTCCACGGTCATATAATACTGTATCTTTCGTATCTCTATATCGTATGTATCACTCGAGCTACGTGAACCGCACTGGTCAAACTATTCCTACAAGAATCAAGATATCAACAGGGTATATTGGATATCAATTCGACCGAATCCATGATAGGGACCTATTTACTTTCAACAATTATACTATATTTTGTTCAGAACATGCAAGCTATATGCATATGCACTTGTACGCTCAACAAACTAGCCAATCAGCACGATGATTCCGAAATTCACTAACCAGTTTGCTGCCACTAGCCAGTTGCCAGAACACGGACAATACCGTTCAGCGAACCGATCGGCGGTCCGCTTGCTAGCACAGTACAAGGCGCCCAACTCCAGCTGCAAGCTGATTGGCTGATGGTATAGCCTCTGCCTGGGCAAAAACCAGCACAACATTCTTTACCCAGCGCCGCATTCCTTTGCCAAAAAATCAAATATATTCGGCTGGAGAGTCTTTTCAGTCAAGAAAACTTGCAGATAGGGGTTTTCCAACACAGGCTACAAAACTGCTATCTCAGTTTAAAACTAATGTTGAAGGTGAACTATTTCCTTTAAGTCTGATCGAGTAGTAAACAGGCCTACGCCATTAAGTATACCCTCCGAATGATGTCATCAAGCCGGCTGCACCGCCCGCCACTTGTTCAGGCTCGTCACACTACCATCTTACCTGGTTATCTTACCAGGTCGGGTTCCCTATAGCTTTAGTGTCAGGAAAGGGAGGGCATGGAATATAGGGAACCCTAATTTACAGACGCGCCAACCAAAAAGTGTAAAAATATCCATAGTAGGCTTCGCAAAGAAAATGGCTGGAATTGTGCGTCTTCCAGTAACAAAAGTCACAGTATGCAGTCCGATCAATTATATCCCTAGCATTGCCGAGGTGTAATATCAATCCACTACCAGAGTTGTTACAGAGCCTCAAACAATCCTGGCCTGATCAGATAAACCTAAGTTACTACTCTCCAGTGTATGCGTACAGGTCATCATTAATACATGTGTTGAGCAACCGTTTGAAGCTTGACAAGACAGGAGCAGCGACAACCTCGTCAGGCAGCTGATTCCACCTCTGGATGCATGGCACAGAGAAGAAGCGTTTCCGAACATCAGTTGACACAGAAGGATGGTAAAGCTTTAAGCAGTGTCCTCTGGTCCTGGAGAGATTTAGTAGGGTGAACAGATTATCGGGATGGATACAGGACTTGTGGTTAAACACCTTCCAATGCTGGATCAGATCAGCCCCAAAAGACGACCTTGCACTGAGTATAAATTGAGTGAGTTCAGACGTTCAGAGTAGCACAAGTTGAAAGTTTTCAAGCCGACATTTTCTTAGTCCACCTCCTCTGTACTTTCTCCAATAAGGAAATATAGGTAAGATAACCAGTATTCCAGACGCATTTTTTTTTTTTTTTTTAGTCCGAATGTTTTGTATGGATGGATTTCCGAGGTCAGGACCCGCGCTAAGCAGAGCTTGTTGTGCAAGTCCTGACCTCACCACCCGATCGCGCAATTCCTGTTGGCCGGCAGAATTTAGAGACGAAAGTTTTACGTGCCCGATATACCTGGACACGGTCCGCCCCGCTCACTGACGTCACCTGACCTTGAGTGCGACCGCTGCCACCGGCCGCAGACCATCCCAGTCAGGAACAAATAGCGAGCGCCGAAGCGACTCGAACCCGGGCTGCCACTGCCGGGATAGGTCAGAAGCCCAGCGCTCTCCCACTGAGCTACAGGGGCGGACACGCATGATCCATACTCCATGAGAGGACGAATGTGAGTTGTCCAGAGGAAGAGCACGAACTCGGGAGAGCGGGAAACGGTAGATTTCAAAAAGTTCTGAGGCCATGCCGAGTGTATGCTGATTGGCCGATAATTTAGAGGGTCGTAGCGGACACCCTTCTCGAATATGGGTATGACTATGGACCTACAGTGTTGTGTATATAAGTGTGACGCCTGCCCTGGATCCCAAATACCAGCTTGGTCACAGCGGAGTGACCGAATTTGACTATCTTTTCTCAGACACAATTGAATCTCTAAGCCTTAGTCAGATCATAACAGAGCCCACTAGAATGTCAAACACCGTAGCATACTTAAGAGATATCTGTGTATAATATCTGTATAATATCAATAGTATCTGTATAATATCAATAGTATCTGTGATGGACTCAGGAACACTTTCATCCTTTTTTGCATTAGATCATCTGCCAATATTTCTCACACTTAATGTGGGCACTCCAATGAGACAGGCATCGTACAAAACAATATTGGACTACAGACGATTAGACGCAGACCTTTTAACTAATTTGTTAATACACACAGACTGGGAATCTATACTAGACCAAGACGTGGACGCTGCAGCACAGGGTTTCACTGACGCAGTACTCCCAGCAGCCAATCAAGCCATACCTAGGAAAACAATAAAGGTGAGACATGCTGACAAACCTTGGCCGACGTATGAGTTGAGACGCGAGATACGAAAACGGGACCGACTATTTAGGACTGCTAAAATACGACCGACTGATTATAACTGGGCAAACTGGAGGCAACAAAGAAATCACGTGACTGACTTAAATAAACGACTCAAAGGTAACTACATGAGGAGCAAAGTAAGAGGACTGCTAGAATGTAGGCGGGACGCCCACCGATACCACCAAACACTGAAAGGTATTTTAGGTAGAAATAAGGACAGCTCAATTCCTCCCATTGATAAAGAGAACGGCGAGCTTGCTGTTAGCGACGAAGAAAAGGCAGAGTTATTGAACAACTACTTTGTAAAACAGTCAACAATCGAACAAAACAACCTCCATGAGCCAAACGAAGTAGGACAAACAGCTAAGCTTACTGACATCGTAATTTCAGAGCAAGAAGTGCTAAGACAGCTAAACGCATTTAATGTAAACAAGTCATTCGGACCGGACAATTTACCCAGCAAAATTATAAAACTAACTGCAATCATAATTAAAGAACCACTTACGAAATTGTACAACAAATCGCTAAGCACCCATTCTTTCCCTGTCATTTGAAAACAAGGTAACGTGACATCAATTTTTAAGAACATGGGATCACCCTCTGACAAAACAGGGTATAGACCAGTTAGTCTTTTAAGTTGTACTGCTAAGCTTATCGAAAGAATCATCTTTAAACATATATACAATCACCTCACCAGAAACAGTTGGCTGACCTATAAGCAGAGCGGGTACCGCCCACATTTCAGCACTCAGCATCAGCTATTGTATTTGTTAAACGAACTGTATAAATCCCTAGATGAACAACTAGACTTCACGGTGATATATCTTGATATAAATAAATACTTTGACCGCATCCTGGATTGTTTTACAAATGTAAAAATCAGTGCGGTGTGACAGGGAATGTTTTGTTATGGCTAGAATCATACTTAGCTAACCGAAGACAACGAAGGAGAGTTACCAATACGTTTAGTCAGTGGCAGACGTAGGGTGTGCCCAAGGTTCGGTGCTGGGCCCCTGCTTGCTTTAACCCTCACCCTATGGGGGGCCTGACAGCCTCACCCCACCATGAGGTTTTTCTGGAATACTTTTTATCTTGCTGAAATTTTCGGTAGCTGAGTTTACAACAATTATACGTAGGTTGTAAAATTTAATTGAAATTGGTTAAGTAGTTTGGGAGATAATCATGTTTTGATGACGTCATTTTGGTGGAAAAAAAGATAGTGCAACATGACCTAATTGGGTCACCCCTTGACCTGAGGTTAAATTTTTAAGTTGGCCTAACATGGTCATCATGCATATGATACGAAGCGCCGTGACGAGACAAACACGATGGCGTCCAAATTATTGCCCTATTATTGTTAGTTGAAAATATATTTGTGACAACTGTTTTGCTAAAAAATAGCCTTTTGACATATGATGAGTTCTGGAGCCTAAATTATTCACCTGAGCTCAAATCTGAGGACACCTTCCTTGCAGATATAATTTTTGCAAGACGGCTTTCCATTGTTTGTTTTTCTCGTTTGTTTCTAGCTATCATAGTTCCTGTGCTATCTGGGAATGTCTGGAGCGAAGTCCTAAAACTTGAAAATCTGACTCTTGATGACCTCTGGTGACCTCAATATTGACCTGAAGAAAAACCTAAAATAGTTTCGAAATGCATTCTGACGAGCTTTCGAACGGTGTTTTGGGTTTTTGTCTACGACCCATGGGAGCCGAGTTAGAGAGGGCGTCGAAATGCCCCCCCCCCTGACACGGTGAAGGTGGCGCCGAGCACCGGTATGGCGCAGGTTAATTCATGCTGAGGGGGAGACGGTCATACGCTGCCCCGGTCTGTGTGAGGGGCGACTGGCGAGACGGCCATACACTTCACCGGTCTGACTGAGGGGTGCGACGGCCATACGCTGCCCCGGTCCGGCTGAGGGGCGGGGGGGGGGGGGATGGCGACACGCTGCCCCGGTCTGGCTGAGGGGCGAGAAAAGGCATTATTTTGGCTTAACCCTCGCCCGGGTAGGGCAAAATCACTACGTGTTGGGGTAGGGGGTACGACCCCCCTTAGAGTGTTGTCCCTAATTGAGCTATAGCTTCGATTCAAAGACGAGCGTGTTGCTTGTGATGAGAGGAAGCCGTTGATATCCGATTTTAAGGTATTGGGTCATTAGGTGACATCTGAGGTCATGTCAATGACCAAAAAGTCATCAAAATTGTAAATGCGTATAAATTGAATTGTATCGAGCTAGAATCGTGAATGAGCATAGCATAATGCTTAACGGGTGCCAAATTCGTAATCAGCGTCACAAAATGTCCTAAAAACTGCGAAACTCCTAAAAGATCATGTCAGGTCATCTGAGGTCAGTGACCTCGGTTGACCTGTGGAAGCGCATGAGCCCAGTGGAACATATAATTATGTAAAACGGATCCCAAATTTGAAATCAACGTCACAAAATGTCCTAGAAATCGCCAGAAGCCCAAAAAAGTAATCTGAGGTCATCGGGGGCCAATGGCCTCAGTTGACCTCTGAAAAGGTCAATCGAGGCCACAATCTCAGTGAAAACCACAACTGTCACTTGGAAACACCTGTGCATATGATCCTGAATAACAAACACTCGGAAACTGTACAAGTTACAAGCATCGATACTGCGGGACGCCATTTGCGCCTGACATGACCTTGACAAACAGGTCATAGGTCACGGGTCATGTGGGTTAGAAATTCAAAATTTTCAGAGTAAGTGGACATTTTTCAAAAGTAGGGTACTGAAAGTTGCATTGCAATCGGTTGGAAATTACGCGAGTTATTCCAGAAAAACCGAGGGAGGTGGCATCCCCCCCTATTATTATTATTAACCCGGACGAGGGTTAATTCAAGATATGCTTTTAAGAAAGCAAAATATTTAAAAAGCATAGACTTGCAACCTAACTACCTAACTTACTTATCTAACGGCGACGACTTCAAATTGCCGGTCGTCAACACCCGTCAAAATACCGCAAAACGCTCGAAAGCGCAGATGAGGCGACGGGGCTGGCCACGACTGGACCAGAGCACCAGTGACGTCATTGCTAATGCTGTGCCGCTCGGCAGCCGATGCATGGGGAATCCCGGGATGACACCCCATGGCTTTCTGTCGTAGCGAGTAGCCGTATAAGAGTAGCGAGTTTCTGTCTGAATTTTTATATTTTAAGTGATAGATAAACCTTTCGCTGAAATACTGGCATCGTACAAAATAGTCCGTGTGAGCTAATGTGTGTTTGATTGTGCGTTTATATTTTAAAAAAAGACGAGAGAAGAGTTTGCTTGTAATTTCACAACAGTGGAGCTATTGAGAAGATTCACGCAAATGCTGGTACCTATTTTTAGAATCTATGTGTGCAGCTAATTTGGTTGGTGTTGAGGCTATATATTCTTGTGATTCCGGGTCCTCCGTGCAATGGTGGATGATTTGTGGGTGTACCAATAAATACAGTTATGGCGAAAAGTGAAAATCTCTTGTGTCTTCAGTTTTGGAATTGGTTGAGTTCCTGCCCGACCTAGATACACCTTCCCAAATGCTGCAGAGTCTAGTTGCCTGATCTGATCACACAACTCAAATTTTGCCACAATATCTCAATCTGCCGAACAGCCCATCGCATGGTGACCATAATGCATCACCAACAGTAAAACGGCTTGATTGATTTCAGTCAGCTTTATTGACAAATCGCACAGATGTGGCACAACGTGGTGCTAATGTAGGTGGTTTGGCGTCTGGTCACCTCAATGAAGATTGCACTCCCATCCCTCAACAAGGGTGACAGTTTCCAGAGCATCTTCTGCAAGCAAAATGGAAAAATAAAGGTTAATACAATATTCAGGACAGGGTGGCAGGGCACGGCACAGCACAGCGTACAGCCCTAGACATTAAATTTACTTTAACTTTGGTGCCCACTTATGCTGATTGGAACGGTGAGTATAGTGCTATGTGTGGGTGTGGGTGTGGGTGTGGGTGTGGGTGTGGGTGTGGGTGACCCAATTTTTGACCTCAGGTCAAGGGGTGACCCAATTAGGTCATGTTGCACATTGGGAGACGTGCCTCGACGAGACAAACACATTGGTGCCAGTCGCGCTTCTCTATCTTGATTTTTGCAAGAGTTATTGGCGCAAAAAGTGTTGGTGACCTCAGATGACCTCATCTGACCCTGTAGGGGTCACTGAACAAAAATTGAACCTGGAACTTCAAGAATATGATAACATGATCCAGAAGGAATTGGGTTTATATAATTCGTTTCCTCAGAATAGGAAGCATTTGATTATTTCCCCATTAACTTATAATGGGTCACGAAATTGACCCGACCTTAGGTCACCGATATTTATTTTGAAAAGTCCGAGATAACGTATTGTAGATACTATTGCTCTTATGAAATCCTGCAAGTACGAAATCGATCGGCCAAAAACTGTGGCTGTGATGCCACTGGAAGCCTTTTTGGAGGTTGGTTCACTTGGCCTGGTCTGGTGACCTGACCTGAGAGGACCCGAGGTATATTTTTTAACATAATGTGCGCAATTAATGCCCAAACAGCTGTGCCAAAAACGGCGGCGCGCAGCGCTGCCGATTTTTCGCTATCCTCGAAAAACCTTAGGGGGGCGTCTAAACGCCCCCCCCCCCGGCACGGCGCGGGTTAAGGGAGGGATAATTATCCGCGGTAAACGTAATCTTAAATAGGATCGTACCTTAGGCGCAACTATCCGGATCCCGTTCCAAATATTTGCACCGCACCGAGCCGCGTGCGACGACAGCCGAGCCGGACCAGAGCACCAGTGACGTCATGCTAATGTTGAGTGATGGGGGGGGGGGGCGCTAAAATCCCCGGATGTCTCTACCTCTCTTATACGGCCTTGCAGAAAGCCGAAGACGTTGTGCTACGAGGGCGTATGAGTTCATAAGGAAGTAGATTTGCCATGTATTATATTTGTCTCCACAGATACGCATCACTCTTTAAATCTAGGGCAATTCTACAAAAAGTCTCGTTACACACAACTTAGCTGAAATTCAGTGGAATTTGTTTGTTGCGATGTAAACAGGACTAATAGGTGCAATGTGCTGATACACTGCGCAGTGCGCGCTGCGGCGTGTGATGTATGTGCACTGCTGCGGTGGCCGCGCTGCGGCGTGTGATGTATGTGTACTGCTGCGGTGGCCGCGCCGCGGCGTGTGATGTATGTGTACTGCTGCGGTGGCCGCGCTGCGACGTGTGATGTATGTGTACTGCTGCGGTGGCTGCGCTGCGGCGTGTGATGTATGTGTACTGCCGCGGTGGTTGCGCTGCGGAGTGTGATGTATGTGTGCTGCGCAGTGCGCGCTGCGGCGTGTGATGTATGTGTACTGCGCAGTGCGCGCTGCGGCGTGTGATGTATGTGTACTGCTGCGGTGGCCACGCTTCGGCGTGTGATGTATGTGTACTGCTGCGGTGGCCGCGCTGCGGCGTGTGATGTATGTGTACTGCTGCTGTGGCTGCGCTGCGGCGTGTGATGTATGTGTACTGCTGCGGCGTGTGATGTATGTGTACTGCTGCGGCGTGTGATGTATGTGTACTGCCGCGGTAGTTGCGCTGCGGAGTGTGATGTATGTGTACTGCGCAGTGCGCGCTGCGGCGTGTGATGTATGTGTACTGCGCAGTGCGCGATGCGGCGTGTGATGTATGTGTACTGCTGCGGTGGGCGCGCCGCGGCGTGTGATGTATGTGTACTGCGCAGTGTGCACTGCGGCGGGTGATGTATGTGTACTGCTGCGGTAGCCGCGCTGCGGCGTGTGATGTATGTGTACTGCTGCGGTGGCTGCGCTGCGGCGTGTGATGTATGTGTACTGCTGCGGCGTGTGATGTATGTGTACTGCCGCGGCGGCTGCGCTGCGGCGTGTGATGTATGTGTACTGCGCAGTGCGCGCTGCAGCGTGCGATGTATGTGTACTGCTGCGGTGGGCGCGCCGCGGCGTGTGATGTATGTGTACTGCGCAGTGCGCGCTGCGGCGTGTGATGTATGTGTACTGCTGCGGTGGGCGCGCCGCGGCGTGTGATGCATGTGTACTGCGCAGTGCGCGCTGCGGCGTGTGATGTATGTGTTCTGCTCTGGTGGCCGCGCTGCGGCGTGTGATGTCTGTGTACTGATGCGGTGGCCGCACTGCGGCGTGTGATGTATGTGTACTGCTGCGGTAGCTGCGCTGCGGCGTGTGATGTATGTGTACTGCTGCGGTGGCTGCGCTGCGGCGTGTGATGTATGTGTACTGCCGCGGTGGCTGCGCTGCGGCGTGTGATGTATGCGTACTGCTGCGGTGGCTGCGCTGCGGCGTGTGATGTATGTGTACTGCTGCGGTGGCTGCGCTGCGGTGTGTGATGTATGTGTACTACTGCGGTGGCTGCGCTGCGGCGTGTGATGTATGTGTACTGCTGCGGTGGCCGCGCTGCGGCGTGTGATGTATGTGTACTGCCGCGGTGGCTGCGCTGCGGCGTGTGATGTATGTGTACTTCTGCGGTGGCTGCGCTGCGGCGTGTGATGTATGTATACTGCTGCGGTGGCTGCGCTGCGGCGTGTGATGTATGTGTACTGCTGCGGCGTGTGATGTATGTGTACTGCTGCGGTGGCCGCGCTGCGACGTGGGATGTATGTGTACTGCTGCGGCGTGTGATGTCTGTGTACTGCTGCGGTGGCCGCGCTGCGGCGTGTGATGTATATGTACTGCTGCGATGGCCGCGCTGCGGCGTGTGATGTATGTGTACTGCTGCGGCGTGTGATGTATGTGTACTGCTGCGGTGGCTGCGCTGCGGCGTGTGATGTCTGTGTACTGCTGCGGTGGCCGCGCTGCGGCGTGTGATGTATGTGTAGTGCTGCGGCGTGTGATGTATGTATACTGCTGCGGCGTGTGATGTATGTGTACTGCTGCGGCGTGTGATGTATGTGTACTGCTGCGGTGGCTACGCTGCGGCGTGTGATGTATGTGTACTGCTGCGGCGTGTGATGTATGTGTACTGCTGCGGTGGCCGCGCTGCGGCGTGTGATGTGTGTGAACTGCTGCGGCGTGTGATGTATGTGTAAAGATACGCTGGTAGACGGTACAGGCATTCAGTTTTCGCATATCGGCACAAATCCCACCGCTGTCACCATTGTAGACGTGCCGTCCGGTCACCACTCAGTCACAATCCAGCTTCGGAGACACATCTGTATTAACTCCGGCAGTACACCCGCGTCCCCGCTCCACGGCTCCAAGAATCCCGGCCGCCATACTCGCCCCACACCAGGTCAGATCAAAGGTCATCACGTGACCGTCCGGACACACACAGCACAACCAATCAGCGCCGCCCGGCCAAGGACGCCATGTATAGTTTACAGGTGATCGTGCCGCCTGGTCTGATTGCAGGAGTACTCGCCTCCCTCCATGCTGGCCCGTGTGGTGGCCACTTTGCGTGTGAAAAAGGGACTATAACCCAGCGACTTGTGGATCTGCGAACGATAACCAAGCATCAGTAGAGGCAAGTGTTTGTCCCACTCCGTGTGGTTCTCAGACAGGTATTTAGCCAGCATTCCCAATATGGTCCTGTTAACCCTCTCGCAACGGCTGTTGCCCTGAGGATGAAAAGCTGTCGTGTTAGTTTTCTGGATGCCCATGATACGGCACAACTCAGCCACCACCTGACTCCTAAAATTGGCGGCGCAGTCAGAGTGTAGATACTTTGGGCATCCGTAACGAGAGAACACTTCGGAAGCCAATGTTTCAGCCACAGTAGTCGCCAACATGTCCTGTAAAGGGAATACTTCTACCCACCGTGTGAAATGGTCGCAGACGACCAATAAGTGTTTGTTACCACGGCCTGTGGTTGGGAGGTCAGTCAGGAAATCTATGGAAACCATCTCCCATGGCTCAGACGAGTACAGCTCACCCATCGCAGCACGAGGTTTGGGTGACGGATGATTACGCCCGGCGCAGCGGTCGCACTGTTTACAAAACGTAACGACATCGTCTGACATGCCCATCCAGAAAAACCGACCTTGAACCTGTTTCAGCAACTTTTCACACGCAAAGTGGCCACCACACGGGCCAGCATGGAGGGAGGCGAGTACTCCTGCAATCAGACCAGGCGGCACGATCACCTGCCCCTTTACAGACATACACCTCCCCGCCCCGTGGAGCGGGGACGCGGGTGTACTGCCGGAGTTAATACAGATGTGTCTCCGAAGCTGGATTGTGACTGAGTGGTGACCGGACGGCACGTCTACAATGGTGACAGCGGTGAGTCAGCACGCCGCCTGCTGCGGCTGTTGCTGCTGAACGACGCCCGCCTGCCGCCGCTGCGTCTGCCGCCTGCTGCCGCTGCGTCTGCCGCCTGCTGGCCGCTGCGTCTGTCGACTGCTGGCCGCTGCGTCTGCCGCCTGCTGCCGCTGCGGCCTGCGATGCGATGCATCTGATCGCTTGCTGCACGCCTGCTGACGAGTCTGCGCGCCTGCTGCTGCGCACCTGCTGTCAGGTCCGTGCGGCCGACGAGTCCGCGCATCTGCTGACGAGTCCGCACCGCGTGCCTCCTGCCGAGTCTGCACTCCAGCTGCTGCGCGCTTGCTGCCGAGGCCACATGTCTGCTGCTGTGTGCCTGTTGCCGCACGCCTGCTGCTGAGCCGCGCGCCTGTTGCTGCGTGCCTGCTGCCGAGTCAGCGCGCCTGCTGTGTGCCTGCTGCCGCACGCCTGCTGCTGAGCCGCGCGCCTGTTGCTGCGTGCCTGCTGCCGAGTCAGCGCGCCTGCTGTGTGCCTGCTGCCGCACGCCTGCTGCTGAGCCGGCGCGCCTGTTGCTGCGTGCCTGCTGCCGAGTCAGCGCGCCTGCTGTGTGCCTGTTCCGCCACGCCTGTTCCCGCGCGCCTGCTGCTGCGTGCCTGCTGCCGAGTCGGCGCGCCTGTTGTGCGCCCACTGTCTGGTTTGCGCGCCTACTTCCGCGCGCCTGCTGCCGCGCACCTGCTGCTGAGCCTGCCGAGTCTACGCGCCTGCTCACTGCTCAGCAGCCGGCCGCTTACACCGACACTGGGTGTCTGCTGCCATCATTAAAGATAAGTTATTTTGTGTGTGACTTGTAAATTGTATTTGCTTTTTGTCGTCATGAAGCCAGAGGGGAGTAGAAGTGGTACTGATGAGGAACCGCGGGGAGCTGTGGGTGGATTCTCCTTTGAGGCTCCGACATTTTCTGGAGCGGATTCTCGTAACGGGGCCTTCAGCAGATTTTTGGCTAATTTGGACACATTTTTCACGTATCATAGATTCGATGATGAGCTCAAGCTTCGCTTCTTGCCTCTCACTCTCACAGCGGTGGCACGAGATGCTTTCGAAGCACTTCCACCGGAGGAGAGAGAAACGTACAGTGTGGCTGTGGCTGGTTTGCGGCGATTTTTTTTCAGGACGAGTGTTATACCTCAAGGCGGCGGTCCGCCACACACGCTGGTTTAGGTCAAACTCATGTATTGAGACACAGATAACCCCGGCGCCACCGCGCCCGTCCCGCAGCCGCAGGCGACCAATCAGCGCCCGCCTGACCGGCCGCGGCCGCACTCGGTGCCGGCCGACCTATGACGGCATCTGACGTCACCGGTCACAGGTGACGTCAGACCGCACCCTAACACCTCCACCACAGTATCATACCACCGTATGACCAACACAGCACCCCAACATAACATAACTAAGACACAGTATCGGTATTTCTCCATACCGTAACAAAACGGTCCGGCTCTGCCGTCGGACGTGGTCGGAGAATACGCTTCTCAGGCTCAGCACGTCTCACACCCTCTAACACGGGCAGCTCCGACGGACATCGTGCATCGTTCTGAGCGCGTCTCGCATTCCCTAGCACAGGCAGTTCCGACGGACACACGACATCCTCACACACACCCCTCTCTCGATAACCAGGGGGCGATACACCCTCTGGAACTGTCTCTATTTCGCGCCTCTTGATGTGATCGACGTGCCGACAAATGACCCTACCGTCCGATAACATAACCGTCACCTTCACACTGCACACATCTAGTGCAACGCCAGGAAGCCAGTTTCTCCCCTCTGTCCCCTGGAGCCTGTCCACTGCTGTGACCCACACCGCATCACCCTTTTGTACAGACACCGACCGGGTACCTCTGTCCGCATACTGTTTCTGTGACCGCTGTCGTTTTTCTACCTGGTCAGCCAGATCAGGCCTCAGAAGGTCCATGTGCGTACGCAATGGTCGACCGATAAACAGCTCCGCCGGCGACCGGCCAGTGGTGGAATGGGGCGTGCTCCTGTACTGGTACAGGAACTGTACCACCCTGGATCCCACAGGGCCCTGCAACGAGCGATAACTGTTTTTAAATGTCTGCACATACCGTTCGGCCAAACCATTGCTCTTCGGGGAAAGTGGAGGTGATGTGAGATGCTCAATACCGTGTGACGTGCAAAAACTCTGGAAGGCTGGGCAGGTAAATGAGCTGGCATTATCAGAGCACAGAACACGCGGCAAGCCCCATGTAGCGAAAGATGCTCTTAATCTCTCGATTGTGACTGCTGTAGTTGACACTTTGGTTGGATACACATCCACCCATTTGGAATAGGCATCTACAATGATCAGGAACATGTGACCGTCTATCGGACCACAGTAATCGATATGAACGCGGTCGTACGGGCCTCTGGGATATTTCCACGGGTGCAGAGGAGCACTGCGAGCCTGGTTCCGAGTCGCATTGCAATGCTGACACCTTTTCACCATCTGAGAAATGTCATCATCCATGTGAGGCCACCATACATAGGAGCGCGCGAATGCCTTCGTGCGTGACTCCCCCTGATGCCCGGCATGCAGCATGCTAAGAACTTCCTCACGGCCCTGTGTGGGTATCACAATTCGGCCGCCCCACATAAGACAGCCACCCTGACAGCTCAGTTCCCCGACTCTCTGCTGGAAGGGGCGATATTCCGGCGGCAAATCCCCCGCGACCGCTGGCCATCCCTGCTGTGTGTACTGCAGCACACGCGCCAACACCAGGTCACGGCCCGTCCACCCGCGGACCTGCGCTGACGTCACTGGGGACGAGTCGAGAAACTCCAACAGATTGACGAACTCTGCTGGTGTCGGTGAGGTCACTGTACTGCACGGCAGCGGCAAACGGCTCAAACCGTCACAATGGGTCTGCTTCGAAGCAGGCATATATTCCAGTCGGTAGGAATAACCACTGAGCATTAAAGCCCACCTTACCATTCTCGGCGAGGCCATCACCGGAATCGGTTTTCGTTCACCCAACAGACCCAGCAGGGGCTTGTGATCGGAGCGGATCACAAACTCTCGCCCCGCCAAGTAGTAATTGAATTTTTTCACTCCGTTTAGTACAGCCAATGCCTCCCTGTCCGTTTGACTATATCTCCTCTCTGTTGGATTCAGAGACCGTGAGTAAAAGGCCACAGGGCGCTCTCCCTGTTGCGTGCGCTGACTCAGCACGACACCAATGCCCGTCGGGCTGGCGTCACAGGCCAATATCACGGGCCGCTGTGAGTCAAAGTGAGCCAGCACCGGTGAATTTAGCAAAAGCACTTTGGCCTTCCCAAATGCCTCGGACTCGGCATTTCCCCACACCCACGGCTCGCCGTTCCGTAACAGACGATAGAGGAGCCAGAACTGTCGATAAATTTCGCAGAAATTTGCTGTAGTAGTTGATAAGCCCTAACCAGGCCTGCAGCTCAGGTACGTTCCGCGGCTCCGGCGCCGCTCGTATCGCGGTGACTTTCTGCTCAGTCATGTGAACACCATCCTCGCTCACGGTGCAACCCAGGTAAGTAACGGAACTCACCCCAAAACTACACTTTGACTGATTCACCCGAAGTCCAGCGTCAGACAGACGGCCGAGAACTTCCCGTAACCGAGACTCATGCTCCTCCCGAGACGGAGCCGCGATGATCACGTCATCGAGAAACACGGCCACACCAGGTAAGCCGCTCAGCAGCTGGTCCAGCGTGCGTTGGAAGAGAGACGGGGCACTCGAGTAGCCAAAACTTAACCGAGTTGGTCTGATCAGGCCGCGAGGAGTATTCAGCGTTAAATACTCCCGCGATTTATCATCCAAAACCAGCTGGTTATAAGCGCTCTTTAAATCAACTTTTGAGAAGATCCGACAGCCAGTTAGCTTAACGAGTAACTCTTCCACACGCGGTAGCGGATACTGATGCACTTTAGCAGCCTGGTTAATTGTTAGTCTGTAGTCGCCGCAGAGTCTCAGGGATCCATCTACCTTGTTAACAACCACTAACGGAGCCGCCCATCTACTGTCCTTGACCTCCTCCCACAAACCCAACTTGATCTGCCTATCCAGCTCCGCGTCAACACGAGAGCGATACGCCAGGGGAACGGGACGCGCTTTGAAAAAGCGGGGTGCCGCGTCAGGGTCAACATCGATGGTCACGTTCTCGCCTTTAAAGCACCCTTATCCATCATCGAACACCACAGCATACTCTGCCAACACAGCGGCTAACGCGGGTCCGCTATCACAGGCTTACCCGTCGGTTTCGATGGCGGAGACATGTCTGCCATGCGACAGATGGTAGTCCAGTCCAGCTTGAAGTATGCCAACCAGTCGCGTCCGAAAAGCACTGGGCCGGTACCCTCCGTCACGATCAGCGGCAGGTTGACCGAGACGGCTCCGTACTGCACGCACACTATCGCCTCACCACGTAGTGGCAGCCGCCTGCCACCATATGTGCACAATTTACGCCGAGAGGGGGCTATCGTCGGACCCCCTTTCGGGAACAGCCTGTGAAACTGTTCTTCCAAACACACAGAGACCGCGGCGCCTGTATCCACCTCCGCTCGCACTGCACGACCGTTGAGTGTAATGTCCACGTACAGGGGCGGAGGGCCCTTGTTGGACGGAGAAGACTGGTAGAAGAGCGTGTAAATCTCTTCAGCGGCGTCATCTGGTTCCACTCCTTCCGCTGATGGTGCCGGAGCGCCGAACATGTCGTCGTCCTCCACCCGATCCACCCGGCCGCGGCCCGCGGCACGGCATGCATCGCGGACGTGTCCCATCTCGCCGCACTGGAAGCAGCGGCGATTTCTCGCCCAGCAGCTGCTCGGCGAATGACGGCGGCTGCGACAGCGGTAACAGGGAGCCAGAGCGCCTTGTTCCGCCTGTCCCCGCCGATCCCGTCTCGTGGCACCTCCCCTCCAGCTGGGCGAGTCCACTGCGGTCCGGCGCTGGCCCTGACCGCCGGACGCCGGGCCACGCCCACCGCCGGCCGGCGGGGCGGCGCGGCCGCGCTGCTCCACCCGGCCGACCACGGCCAGCGGCCGACCGGCCTGCACAGCGGCGGACTCAGCGCGGCCGATCTCCCGCGCCTGAGCCTCTGCCGCCTCGCTGGTGCAGGCCAGCGTCAGAGCCGACTCCAGGGTCAGGCTCGACTGACTGAGGAGCCGGGCCTGCAGTCTGGCGTCGCGAATACCGCAAACCAGCCGATCTCGAAGCATCTCTGACAGGGTATCGGATGGAAACTGGCACTGTTTTGCCAGCCCCCGCAGCCTGGCTGCGTACTCGTTGACTGATTCGTGTTCTTCCCGACAGCACGAATGAAACCGGAACCGAGCGACGATCGCCGATGACTTCGGCTCGAAGTGACCTTGTAGCACCGTCACTAGCTGCTCGTACTCCAGGTCGCTGACAGCCTGCGGCGCCACCAGATCCTCCAACAGCGCAAACGTCTTGGAGCCGACCACACTGAGGAGAGTCGCTCGTCTCCGGGCCTGGCCTGAGACACCAGTAGCCAACAGGTACTGCTTGAGCCATCTGGAATATGTTCCAAAAGACTTGACTGGGATCAAACTCCCTCACGAAACCACTCAGACTGGCCATGGCGCACGCCGCGCGGGTTCAGTCCTCGTCGCCACTGTTATACCTCAAGGCGGCGGTCCGCCACACACGCTGGTTCAGGTCAAACTCGTGTATTGAGACACAGATAACCCCGGCGCCACCGCGCCCGTCCCGCAGCCGCAGGCGACCAATCAGCGCCCGCCTGACCGGCCGCGGCCGCACTCGGTGCCGGCCGACCTATGACGGCATCTGACGTCACCGGTCACAGGTGACGTCAGACCGCACCCTAACAACGAGTACGCTCGAAGCACACAGCAGGCTCCGTGGGCTAAAGTTCGACCCAACGTCATCACTTAACACGTATGTTGTCCAGTTTAAGCAGCTGGTTAAAGAAGCGTTCCCCGGCATCAGTAGCGACCCGGTGCTGTTTCATTCCTTTCTCACAACCCTCCCTCCTCGGTACCAGCAGCAGATCATAGCTGTTGGGGTTCCTACTTTCGACGAGGCAGTGGACAAGGTACGTAACCTCATTCAGAGTGAGCGGATCCCGACAGCTGTCCGTCAGGTGTCCACAGCTGGTACGGACGGGACGGTGTTGGAGCAGATTCTCTACCGGCTGGAGCAGCTTGAGAAACAGGTGAGAAGCTCGGATGGTCGAGCACCGGTAGCCCGGGGACGTGGTGCTGACAGGGGGCGCGGCTGGTCTGGACGTGACCGGCGAGCTGACAGGGCTGACGGGGGTGACGGTGACCGGCGATCCTGCTTTGCGTGTGGTAGCCAGTCTCATCTCCGCAGGGCATGTCCTCACAAGCAGTCTCGCTGTTACGAGTGTGGTGAGGTGGGCCACTTGGCACGTGTGTGCACTCGGGGAAACGAGCTGGGGGTCACGGCTCAGAGCGCAAGCCCGTGGCCCCGAAACGCCCGTTAAGCGCAGCACCGTCTGAGTTGAGTAACGATGCTGCCAGTTTAGTGCTCGATGACCGAATGACGTTTTCAGGTGCAATTTCAGGTGTGCCGAGTAACTTTCTCCTGGATACTGGGTCTACAATTAACGTGTTAAACAAAGCGGTTTTTGACGTCCTCCCCAATGCAGTTCTCCAGAGGACCGCCACCAGAGCGAGAACAGTTTCACAGGGCGAGCTGCCGCTGTTGGGGCGAACTAAGGTGCCGATTCAGGTCGCGAACCGTACTCATTTAGTTTATTTCTATATCACCGAGGATATTGATGTTCCTTGCCTCCTCGGTTTGGAGTTTTTGCAGGTAGTGCCCTGTGTTATCGATCTGGCCAGTAAGCGACTGCTGCTGGTTGAACAAAACCATGTGCGGTCGATATCTGCTGAGAAGACTTCTGTTGGCCGAGCAGTCTTAGGCCGTGACTTTTCCTTGCCCCCAGCAGCTGAGTGTTTTGTGAAAGGCTATGCACATCTCTGTGATCACTCGGGTCCCGTTCTTGTGGAGCCGTGCCTCGAAATTCCCGGTGTGGAGGTGGTGAGATGCCTCGCCACTGTCTCTGACTCGTCTGTTCCCCTGCTGATACGGAATGTGACGACTGACTACATTACGCTTCCGAAACATTCGCAGGTGGCAGAGCTGGAGGTTAGCTTTGAGGAGGTGGCGTCTGAGTCCCGATCAGAGGGCAGCGAGTCTGTCGATCTCGAGTCGTCTGTTGATCTGTCTGGTGCTGACCTCTCTGACCCACAGCGACAGGCCATGTTCAGAGTTCTAGAGAAGCACAGCAGCATGTTCGACGGCCATATCGGCCATACCACGCTGGTGACGCACCGTATTGACACTGGTGACCATCCCCCGATACGTCAGTCACCGCGTCGCATTCCCCCGCATGTGAAGGATGCAGTGAGGGAGCAGCTTGATCAGCTGGTCAGAGATGGTGTTCTCGAAGAGTCTGAAGGCAGCTGGTCCTCTCCCATCTGCCTGGTTAAGAAAAAATCCGGTGACCTGAGGATTTGTGCCGATATGCGAAAACTGAATGCCTGTACTCGTCTACCAGCGTATCCGATTCCACGAATCGATGATACGTTGGATGCACTGTCTGGATCCTCCTTATATTGTATCCTTGATATGAATGCCGCGTATCACCAAGTGTCGATTGATCCGGCTGATCGTGACAAGGCTACGATTACTACACCGTTCGGCAACCTTAGATATAAGCGCATGTGTTTTGGTTTAGCTTCTGCCCCGTTCACATGTTGTAAGCTGCTTAACATCGTGCTGGGTGATATGCCAGCTCATTCATGTGTTCACTATTTCGATGACATAATCATTCATGGGAAGTCTTTCCCTGAGGTTTTGGCAGCTTTAGATGAAACACTTCTCCGGCTGCGTGCAGCGGGTCTCACGCTCAACCTGAGTAAGTGCCAGTTTTTCAGAAGAGAAGTCAAGTTTCTCGGTCATGTGGTCTCGGGTCAGGTTCTTTCAGCTGATCCTGATAAGGTCCAGAAAGTAAGGGATTGGCCGCTTCCACGGACGATGAAGGAAGTGTCCAGCTTTTTGGGTCTCTGCTCATATTTTCGTAAGTACGTTAAGACTTTCGCCACCATAGCTGCTCCGCTGTTCCGCCTCACAAGAAAGAATGTTCAGTTTCAGTGGTCACCGGAGGCGGATGACGCATTTGTGCAGCTTAAGAGGGCTCTGAGTGAGGCCCCGATAGTCGCTTTTCCCAGGTTCGGTAACGGAGGAGGAGCATTCACGCTGGATTGTGACGCAAGTGACCAGGGCATTGGTGCCGTTTTGTTACAGGAGCAGGACGGAGCAGAGCGTGTCATTGCTTATGGTAGTCACACACTGTCTAAAGCTCAGAAAAATTATAGTAGTACCACGAAAAAGGAATTGTTGGCATGTGTGGTGTTTGTCCAAGAATTCGTTCATTACCTTAAAGGCAAGGAGTTCAGGTTACGTACTGATCACAGCAGCCTGCAATGGCTGTACAATTTCAAAAAACTCACAGGTATGCTGGCCCGGTGGCTGGAGATCATGGGTAATTTTCATTTTCAGATCGTGTTTCGTCCGGGAGCGCAAAACGTCGCAGCTGATGCGCTCAGTCGGCGACCGTCTCCGAAGGAAGATGTCGCCTGTCAGACAGAAAGCTGCTTTCGCGTGACGGCTCGAGACTGGCCACTCAGTTTCATACAGGGTGAACAGGCAAAGGATGAGGTGCTATCGGAGCTGGCACGCCTGCTGGCTGAAGGACCGTGTCCCCCTCGTCATGCCGTGTCCAGTGGCGTGAAACCGTGGCTGCGGCACTGGCAGCGGCTTCGCTTACTTGACGGTGTCCTTTTCAAGGTTTTCCGCTGTCGTCCGCGTGCCCCTGAGAGTTTACAGGTGATCGTGCCGCCTGGTCTGATTGCAGGAGTACTCACCTCCCTCCATGCTGGCCCGTGTGGTGGCCACTTTGCGTGTGAAAAGTTGCTGAAACAGGTTCAAGGTCGGTTTTTCTGGATGGGCATGTCAGACGATGTTGTTACGTTTTGTAAACAGTGCGACCGGTGCGCCGGGCGTAATCATCCGTCACCCAAACCTCGTGCTGCGATGGGTGAGCTGTACTCGTCTGAGCCATGGGAGATGGTTTCCATAGATTTCCTGACTGACCTCCCAACCACAGGCCGTGGTAACAAACACTTATTGGTCGTCTGCGACCATTTCACACGGTGGGTAGAAGTATTCCCTTTACAGGACATGTTGGCGACTACTGTGGCTGAGACATTGGCTTCCGAAGTGTTCTCTCGTTACGGATGCCCAAAGTATCTACACTCTGACTGCGCCGCCAATTTTAGGAGTCAGGTGGTGGCTGAGTTGTGCCGTATCATGGGCATCCAGAAAACTAACACGACAGCTTTTCATCCTCAGGGCAACAGCCGTTGCGAGAGGGTTAACAGGACCATATTGGGAATGCTGGCTAAATACCTGTCTGAGAACCACACGGAGTGGGACAAACACTTGCCTCTACTGATGCTTGGTTATCGTTCGCAGATCCACAAGTCGCTGGGTTATAGTCCCTTTTTCATGATGTTTGGACGTGCTCCCCGACTTCCCATTGACGCAGAGATTGACGCCCCGCACACTGCCCGCTCCAAGTCGGCTGTCGTGTATATTGACGAGCTGTGTGAGGGCCTTCGTGCCGTTTACCGTGAGGCGATAACAATTTCAGATGCAAAGCACCAGCAAAACAAGCGGCTGTATGAACGGAAGCTGAATTCTTTCAATTACAGTGTGGGTGACCGGGTTCTGCTTTTCAGGGGGGTGGCTAAACGGGGGGAGTATCATAAATTCATGAGGCCCTGGAAACCAGCTGTGATCGTCGCCAAGCGAGGTGACTTGAACTACCGTGTGAAAACTGACGATGGTAAAATGTTGTGTGTCCACCACAATAGGCTTAAGCCAAATACCGTCCCGTCTCCGGTGGTGAACAGTCCCAGCCCAGTAAAAGAGTGTCCTCATGTGAACGTGACGCCTGACCCTGAGCAGCCCAGCCCGTGTGAGATTCCCGTGGGAGAAGGTGAGGGAAGTCTGCTGAGGTTCCGTCCTGTGCCGCTGCCCCGTCGCGCCGCGTCCTCTGTGCCCCCATCTCACGGGGCTGAGTGTTCTCCGGATTTGACGGTCGGCGTTGATGACGCCGCTGTTGAGTCTGTGACGGGCGCCGATCCTGCAGATGCTGCAGTCGGTCCTGACTCAGCTCAGCTGGCTCTCGACTCTGGCCGGCCTGATGGTGTGGGTTCCCAGCTAGCATCTCCTGTGGAATTCAGGCGGTCGGTGCGCGAGAGGCAACCGCCCGACCGCTGGGTACTAAAACGGCTCCAAGAATCCCGGCCGCCACACTCGCCCCACACCAGGTCAGATCAAAGGTCATCACGTGACCGTCCGGACACACACAGCATAACCAATCAGCGCCGCCCGGCCAAGGACGGCCACGAGGGGAGGAGACGGCAACCGGCCGGCAGCGCAGCCCGGCCGGCTGACAAGAGGCGGCACGGCCCCTTACACTCTTCCTCGCTCATGAAGATCAGCCCTCGAGTGACACCAGTCTCCTCCGCGTACGGCATCCCTGGGGACCAGAAATGAATTGTTACTCGGTGTAACAATTCGAACGCTCTGTCCTGGCAGAGCGTTAAATCAGATTGCACAGTGAAAACGTACAGAAAGGCTGTCAGGACATGGTCCACCGCAGTAGCAGGCTCCGATTTCGCTTTACCCCAAAAGGACACGTTTAAGTACGTACTTGGCAATCAACGGCCGATTAGTCACCAAGTCAGGGGCATTCAAAGCAACGGGCAAGCAGTGTTGCGACCAGGTGCTTAGGGAAAAGAAACGGAAGAGTAAACCAACGTAACGCATCTCACAAGTCCCAATTGGACGCCTTAACTAAAGCCGGTGGGTCCGGCGGTCGTATGAAGGAGGGAAGGATAAACCAATGTAACACATCTCACATCAGTTAAGGCTTTAGTGTTCGATGTGAGATGTGTTACATTGGTTTATCCTTCCCTCCTTCATACGACCGCCGGACCCACCGGCTTTAGTTAAGGCGTCCAATTGGGACTTGTGAGATGCGTTACGTTGGTTTACTCTTCCGTTTCTTTTCCCTAAGCACCTGGTCGCAACACTGCTTGCCCGTTGCTTTGAATGCCCCTGACTTGGTGACTAATCGGCCGTTGATTGCCAAGTACGTACTTAAACGTGTCCTTTTGGGGTAAAGCGAAATCGGAGCCTGCTACTGCGGTGGACCATGTCCTGACAGCCTTTCTGTACGTTTTCACTGTGCAATCTGATTTAACGCTCTGCCAGGACAGAGCGTTCGAATTGTTACACCGAGTAACAATTCATTTCTGGTCCCCAGGGATGCCGTACGCGGAGGAGACTGGTGTCACTCGAGGGCTGATCTTCATGAGCGAGGAAGAGTGTAAGGGGCCGTGCCGCCTCTTGTCAGCCGGCCGGGCTGCGCTGCCGGCCGGTTGCCGTCTCCTCCCCTCGTGGCCGTCCTTGGCCGGGCGGCGCTGATTGGTTATGCTGTGTGTGTCCGGACGGTCACGTGATGACCTTTGATCTGACCTGGTGTGGGGCGAGTGTGGCGGCCGGGATTCTTGGAGCCGTTTTAGTTTTTTTTTAACGCGTCCCCAGGGATGCCGTACGCGGAGGAGACTGGTGTCACTCGAGGGCTGATCTTCATGAGCGAGGAAGAGTGTAAGGGGCCGTGCCGCCTCTTGTCAGCCGGCCGGGCTGCGCTGATTGGTTGTGCTGTGTGTGTCCAAACGGTCACGTGATGAACTTTGATCTGACCTGGTGTGGGGCGAGTGTGGCGGCCGGGATTCTTGGAGCCGTGGAGCGGGGACGCGGGTGTACTGCCGGAGTTAATACAGATGTGTCTCCGAAGCTGGATTGTGACTGAGTGGTGACCGGACGGCAAGTCTACATATGTATACTGCTGCAGCGTGTAATGTATGTGTACTGCTGCGGCGTGTGATGTATGTGTACTGCTGCGGCGTGTGATGTATGTGTACTGCTGCGGTGGCCGCGCTGCGGCGTGTGATGTATGTGAACTGCTGCGGCGTGTGATGTATGTGAACTGCTGCGGCGTGTGATGTATGTATACTGCTGCGGCGTGTAATGTATGTGTACTGCTACGGCGTGTGATGTATGTGTACTGCTGCGGTGGCTGCGCTGCGGCGTGTGATGTATATGTACTGCTGCGGTGGCCGCGCTGCGGCGTGTGATGTATGTGTACTGCCGCGGTGGCTACGCTGCGGCGTGTGATGTATGTGTACTGCTGCGGTGGCCGCGCTGCGGAGTGTGATGTATGTGTACTGCTGCGGTGGCTGCGCTGCGGCGTGTGATGTATGTGTACTACTGCGGTGGCTGCGCTGCGGCGTATGATGTATGTGCACTGCTGCGGTGGCCGCGCTGCGGCGTGTGATGTATATGTGTACTGCCGCGGTGGCTGCGCTGCGGCGTGTGATGTATGTGTACTGCTGCGGCGTGTGATGTATGTGTACTGCTGCACAGTGCGCGCTGCGGCGTGTGATGTATGTGTACTGCTGCGGCGTGTGATGTATGTGTACTGTTGCGGTGGCCGCGCTGCGACGTGTGGTGTATGTGTACTGCTGCGGTAGCCGCGCTGCGGCGTGTGATGTATGTGTACTGCTGCGGCGTGTGATGTATGTGTACTGCTGCGGTGGCCGCGCTGCGGCGTGTGATGTATGTGTACTGCTGCGGTGGGCGCGCCGCGGCGTGTGATGTATGTGTACTGCGCAGTGCGCGCTGCGGCGTGTGATTTATGTGTACTGCTGCGGTGGGCGCGCCGCGGGGTGTGATGTATGTGTACTGCGCAGTGCGCGCTGTGGCGTGTGATGTATGTGTTCTGCTGTGGTGGCGGCGCTGCGGCGTGTGATGTCTGTGTACTGCTGCGGTAGTTGCGCTGCGGCGTGAGATGTATGTGTACTGCTGCGGTGGCTGCGCTGCGGCGTGTGATGTATGTGTACTGCCGCGGTGGCTGCGCTGCGGCGTGTAATGTATGCGTACTGCTGCGGTGGCCGCGCTGCGGCGTGTGATGTATGTGTACTGCGCAGTGCGCACTGCGGCGTGTGATGTATGTGTACTGCTGCGGTAGCTGCGCTGCGGCGTGTGATGTATGTGTACTGCTGCGGTGGCTGCGCTGCGGGGTGTGATGTATGTGTACTGCTGCGGCGTGTGATGTATGTATACTGCTGCGGCGTGTGATGTATGTGTACTGCTGTGGCGTGTGATGTATGTGTACTGCTGCGGTGGCTGCGCTGCGGCGTGTGATGTCTGTGTACTGCTGCGGTGGCCGCGCTGCGGCGTGTGATGTATGTGTACTGCCGTGGTGGCTACGCTGCGGCGTGTGATGTATGTGTACTGCTGCGGTGGCCGAGCTGCGGCGTGTGATGTATGTGTACTGCTGCCCTGGCTGCGCTGCGGCGTGTGATGTATGTGTACTACTGCGGTGGCTGCGCTGCGGCGTGTGATGTATGTGTACTGCTGCGGTGGCCGCGCTGCGGCGTGTGATGCATATGTGTACTGCCGCGGTGGCTGCGCTGCGGCGTGTGATGTATGTGTACTGCTGCGGCGTGTGATGTATGTGTACTGCTGCACAGTGCGCGCTGCGGCGTGTGATGTATGTGTACTGCTGCGGCGTGTGATGTATGTGTACTGTTGCGGTGGCCGCGCTGCGACGTGTGGTGTATGTGTACTGCTGCGGTGGCCGCGCTGCGGCGTGTGATGTATGTGTACTGCTGCGGCGTGTGATGTATGTGTACTGCTGCGGCGTGTGATGTATGTGTACTGCTGCGGTGGCCGCGCTGCGGCGTGTCATGTATGTGTACTGCTGCGGTGGCTGCGCTACGGCGTGTGATGTATGTGTACTGCTGCGGCGTGTGATGTATATGTACTGCCGCGGCGGCTGCGCTGCGGCGTGTGATTATGTGTACTGCGCAGTGCGCGCTGCAGCGTGCGATGTATGTGTACTGCTGCGGTGGGCGCGCCGCGGCGTGTGATGTATGTGTACTGCGCAGTGCGCGCTGCGGCGTGTGATTTATGTGTACTGCTGCGGTGGGCGCGCCGCGGCGTGTGATGTATGTGTACTGCGCAGTGCGCGCTGTGGCGTGTGATGTATGTGTTCTGCTGTGGTGGCGGCGCTGCGGCGTGTGATGTCTGTGTACTGCTGCGGTAGTTGCGCTGCGGCGTGAGATGTATGTGTACTGCTGCGGTGGCTGCGCTGCGGCGTGTGATGTATGTGTACTGCCGCGGTGGCTGCGCTGCGGCGTGTAATGTATGCGTACTGCTGCGGTGGCCGCGCTGCGGCGTGTGATGTATGTGTACTGCTACGGTGGCTGCGCTGCGGCGTGTGATGTATGTGTACTGTTGCGGTGGCTGCGCTGCGGCGTGTGATGTATGTGTACTGCTGCGGTGGATGCGCTGCAGCGTGTGATGTATGTGTACTGCTGCGGCGTGTGATGTATGTGTACTGCTGCGGTGGCTGTGCTGCGGCGTGTGATGTATGTATACTGCTACGGTGGCCGCGCTGCGGTGGCCGCGCTGCGGCGTGTGATGTATGTGTACTGCTGCGGTGACCGCGCTGCGGCGTGTAATGTATGTGTACTGCTGCGGTGGCTGCGCTGCGGCGTGTGATATATGTGTACTGCTGCGGCGTGTAATGTATGTGTACTGCTGCGGCGTGTGATGTATGTGTACTGCTGCGGCGTGTGATGTATGTGTACTGCTGCGGTGGCTGCGCTGCGGCGTGTGATGTATGTGTACTGCTGCGGTGGCCGCGCTGCAGCGTGCGATGTATGTGTACTGCTGCGGTGGGCGCGCCGCGGCGTGTGATGTATATGTACTGCGCAGTGCGCGCTGCGGCGTGTGATTTATGTGTACTGCTGCGGTGGGCGCGCCGCGGCGTGTGATGTATGTGTACTGCGCAGTGCGCGCTGCGGCGTGTGATGTATGTGTTCTGCTGTGGTGGCGGCGCTGCGGCGTGTGATGTCTGTGTACTGCTGCGGTAGTTGCGCTGCGGCGTGAGATGTATGTGTACTGCTGCGGTGGCTGCGCTGCGGCGTGTGATGTATGTGTACTGTTGCGGTGGCTGCGCTGCGGTGTGTGATGTATGTGTACTGCTGCGGTGGATGCGCTGCGGCGTGTGATGTATGTGTACTGCTGAGGCGTGTGATGTATGTGTACTGCTGCGGTGGCTGTGCTGCGGCGTGTGATGTATGTATACTGCTACGGTGGCCGCGCTGCGGTGGCCGCGCTGCGGCGTGTGATGTATGTGTACTGCTGCGGCGTGTGATGTATGTGTGCTGCTGCGGTGGCTGCGCTGCGGCGTGTGATGTCTGTATACTGCTGCGGTGGCCGCGCTGCGGCGTGTGATGTATGTGTACTGCTGCAGTGGCTGCGCTGCGGCGTGTGATGTCTGTGTACTGCTGCGGTGGCCGCGCTGCGGCGTGTGATGTATGTGTACTGCTGCTGCGTGTGATGTATGTATAATGCGCGGCGTGTGATGTATGTGTACTGCTGCGGCGTGTGATGTATGTGTACTGCTGCCGTGGCTGCGCTGCGGCGTGTGATGTATGTGTACTGCTGCGGTGGCCGCGCTGCGGCGTGTGATGTATGTGAACTGCTGCGGCGTGTGATGTATGTATACTGCTGCGGCGTGTAATGTATGTGTACTGCTGCGGCGTGTGATGTATGTGTACTGCTGCGGTGGCTGCGCTGCGGCGTGTGATGTATATGTACTGCTGCGGTGGCCGCGCTGCGGCGTGTGATGTATGTGTACTGCCGCGGTTGCTACGCTGCGGCGTGTGATGTATGTGTACTGCTGCGGTGGCCGCACTGCGGCGTGTGATGTATGTGTACTGCTGCGGCGTGTGATGTATGTGTACTGCTGCGGTGGCTGCGCTGCGGCGTGTGATGTATATGTACTGCTGCGGTGGCCGCGCTGCGGCGTGTGATGTATTTGTACTGCTGCGGCGTGTGATGTATGTGTACTGCTGCGGTGGCTGCGCTGAGGCGTCTGATGTATGTGTACTGCTGCGGTGGCCGCGCTGTGGCGTATGATGTATGTGTACTGCTGCGGCGTGTGATGTATGTATACTGCTGCGGCCTGTGATGTATGTGTACTGCTGTGGCGTGTGAGGTATGTGTTCTGCTGCGGCGTGTGATGTATGTGTACTGCTTCGGCGTGTGATGTATGTGTACTGCTGCGGCGTGTGATGTATATGTACTGCTGCGGTGGCCGCGCTGCGGCGTGTGATGTATGTGTACTGCTGCGGCATGTGATGTATGTGTACTGCTGCGGTGAATGCGCTGCGGCGTGTGATGTATGTGTACTGCTGCGGTGGCCGTGCTGCGGCGTGTGATGTATGTGTACTGCTGCGGTGGCCGCGCCGCGGCGTGTGATGTATGTGTACTGCTGCGGCGTGTGATGTATGTGTACTGCTGCGGTGGATGCGCTGCGGCGTGTGATGTATGTGTACTGCTGAGGCGTGTGATGTATGTGTACTGCTGCGGTGGCTGTGCTGCGGCGTGTGATGTATGTATACTGCTACGGTGGCCGCGCTGCGGTGGCCGCGCTGCGGCGTGTGATGTATGTGTACTGCTGCGGCGTGTGATGTATGTGTGCTGCTGCGGTGGCTGCGCTGCGGCGTGTGATGTCTGTATACTGCTGCGGTGGCCGCGCTGCGGCGTGTGATGTATGTGTACTGCTGCAGTGGCTGCGCTGCGGCGTGTGATGTCTGTGTACTGCTGCGGTGGCCGCGCTGCGGCGTGTGATGTATGTGTACTGCTGCTGCGTGTGATGTATGTATAATGCGCGGCGTGTGATGTATGTGTACTGCTGCGGCGTGTGATGTATGTGTACTGCTGCCGTGGCTGCGCTGCGGCGTGTGATGTATGTGTACTGCTGCGGTGGCCGCGCTGCGGCGTGTGATGTATGTGAACTGCTGCGGCGTGTGATGTATGTATACTGCTGCGGCGTGTAATGTATGTGTACTGCTGCGGCGTGTGATGTATGTGTACTGCTGCGGTGGCTGCGCTGCGGCGTGTGATGTATATGTACTGCTGCGGTGGCCGCGCTGCGGCGTGTGATGTATGTGTACTGCCGCGGTTGCTACGCTGCGGCGTGTGATGTATGTGTACTGCTGCGGTGGCCGCACTGCGGCGTGTGATGTATGTGTACTGCTGCGGCGTGTGATGTATGTGTACTGCTGCGGTGGCTGCGCTGCGGCGTGTGATGTATATGTACTGCTGCGGTGGCCGCGCTGCGGCGTGTGATGTATTTGTACTGCTGCGGCGTGTGATGTATGTGTACTGCTGCGGTGGCTGCGCTGAGGCGTCTGATGTATGTGTACTGCTGCGGTGGCCGCGCTGTGGCGTATGATGTATGTGTACTGCTGCGGCGTGTGATGTATGTATACTGCTGCGGCCTGTGATGTATGTGTACTGCTGTGGCGTGTGAGGTATGTGTTCTGCTGCGGCGTGTGATGTATGTGTACTGCTTCGGCGTGTGATGTATGTGTACTGCTGCGGCGTGTGATGTATATGTACTGCTGCGGTGGCCGCGCTGCGGCGTGTGATGTATGTGTACTGCTGCGGCATGTGATGTATGTGTACTGCTGCGGTGAATGCGCTGCGGCGTGTGATGTATGTGTACTGCTGCGGTGGCCGTGCTGCGGCGTGTGATGTATGTGTACTGCTGCGGTGGCCGCGCCGCGGCGTGTGATGTATGTGTACTGCTGCGGCGTGTGATGTATGTGTACTGCTGCGGTGGCCGCGCTGCGGCGTGTAATGTATGTGTACTGCTACGGTGGCCGCGCTGCGGCGTGTGATGTATGTGTACTGCTGCGACGTGTGATGTATGTGTACTGCTGCGGTGGCCGCGTTGCGGCGTGTGATGTATGTGTACTGCTGCGGCGTGTGATGTATGTGTACTGCTGCGGTGGCTGCGCTGCGGCGTGTGATGTATGTGTACTGCTGCGGTGGCCGCGCTGCGGCGTGTGATGTCTGTGTACTGTCGCGGTGGCTGCGCTGCGGCGTGTGATGTATGTGTACTGCTGCGGCGTGTGATGTATGTGTACTGCTGCGGTGGTCGCGCTGCGACATGTGGTGTATGTGTACTGCTGCGGCGTGTGATGTATGTATACTGCTGCGGTGGCCGCGTTGCGGCGTGTGATGTATGTGTTCTGCTGCGGCGTGTGATGTATGTGTTCTGCTGCGGTGGCTGCGCTGCGGCGTGTGATGTCTGTGTACTGTCGCGGTGGCTGCGCTGCGGCGTGTGATGTATGTGTACTGCTGCGGCGTGTGATGTATGTGTACTGCTGCGGTGGTCGCGCTGCGACATGTGGTGTATGTGTACTGCTGCGGCGTGTGATGTATGTATACTGCTGCGGCGTGTGATGTATGTCTACTGCTGCGGCGTATGATGTATGTTTACTGCTGCGGTGGCTGCGCTGCGGCGTGTGATGTCTGTGTACTGCTGCGGTGGCCGCGCTGCGGCGAGTGATGTATGTGTACTGCTGCGGGGTGTGATGTATGTGTACTGCTGTGGCGTGTGATGTATGTGTACTGCTGCGGTGGCTGCACTGCGGCGTGTGATGTATGTGTACTGCTGCGGCGTGTGATGTATGTATACTGCTGCGGCGTGTGATGTATGTGTACTGCTAAGGCGTGTGATGTATGTGTACTGCTGCGGTGGCTGCGCTGCGGAGTGTGATGTCTGTGTACTGCTGCGGTGGCCGCGCTGCGGCGTGTGATGTATGTGTACTGCCGCGGTGGCTAAGCTGCGGCGTGTGATGTATGTGTACTGCTGCGGTTGCCGCGCTGCGGCGTGTGATGTATGTGTACTGCTGCAGTGGCTGCGCTGCGGCGTGTGATGTATGTGTACTACTGCGGTGGCCGCGCTGCGGCGTGTGATGTATATGTGTACTGCCGCGGTGGCTGCGCTGCGGCGTGTGATGTATGTGTACTGCTGTGGCGAGTGATGTATGTGTACTGCTGCGGCGTGTGATGTCTGTGTACTGCTGCGGTGGCCGCGCTGCGGCGTGTGATGTATGTGTACTGCTGCGGCGTGTGATGTATGTGTTCTGCTGCGGCGTGTGATGGATGTGTACTGCTGCGGCGTGTGATGTATGTGTACTGCTGCGGCGTGTGATGTATGTGTACTGCTGCGGTGGCTGCGCTGCGGCGTGTGATGTATATGTACTGCTGCGGAGGCCGCGCTGCGGCGTGTGATGTATGTGTACTGCTGCGGCGTATGATGTATGTGTACTGCTGCGGTGGCTGCGCTGCGGCGTGTGCTGTATGTGTACTGCTGCGGTGGCCGCGCTGCGGCGTGTGATGTATGTGTACTGCTGCGGTGGCCGCGCCGCGGCATGTGATGTATGTGTACTGCTGCGGCGTGTGATGTATGTGTACTGCTGCGGTGGCCGCGCTGCGGCGTGTAATGTATGTGTACTGCTGCGGTGGCCGCGCTGCGGCGTGTGATGTATGTGTACTGCTGCGGTGGCCGCGCTGCGGCGTGTGATGTATGTGTACTGCTGCGGTGGCTGAGCTGCGGCGTGTGATGTCTGTGTACTGCCGCTGTGGCTGCGCTGCGGCGTGTGATGTATGTGTACTGCTGCGGCGTGTGATGTATGTGTACTGCTGCGGTGGTCGCGCCGCGGCGTGTGACTTATGTGTACTGCGCAGTGCGCGCTGCGGCGTGTGATGTATGTGTACTGCTGCGCAGTGCGCGCTGCGGCGTGTGATGTATGTGTACTGCTGCGGTGTCCGCGCTGCAGCGTGTGATGTATGTGTACTGCTGCGGCGTGTGATGTATGTGTACTGCTGCGCAGTTTGCGCTGCAGCGTGTGATGTATGTGTACTGCTGCGGCGTGTGATGTATGTGTACTGTTGCGGTGGCCGCGCTGCGACGTGTGGTGTATGTGTACTGCTGCGGTGGCCGCGCTGCGGAGTGTGATGTATGTGTACTGCTGCGGTGGCCGCGCTGCAGCGTGCGATGTATGTGTACTGCTGCGGTGGGCGCGCCGCGGCGTGTGATGTATGTGTACTGCGCAGTGCGCGCTGCGGCGTGTGATTTATGTGTACTGCTGCGGTGGGCGCGCCGCGGCGTGTGATGTATGTGTACTGCGCAGTGCGCGCTGCGGCGTGTGATGTATGTGTTCTGCTGTGGTGGCGGCGCTGCGGCGTGTGATGTCTGTGTACTGCTGCGGTAGTTGCGCTGCGGCGTGAGATGTATGTGTACTGCTGCGGTGGCTGCGCTGCGGCGTGTGATGTATGTGTACTGTTGCGGTGGCTGCGCTGCGGCGTGTGATGTATGTGTACTGCTGCGGTGGAAGCGCTGCGGCGTGTGATGTATGTGTACTGCTGCGGCGTGTGATGTATGTGTACTGCTGCGGTGGCTGTGCTGCGGCGTGTGATGTATGTATACTGCTACGGTGGCCGCGCTGCGGTGGCCGCGCTGCGGCGTGTGATGTATGTGTACTGCTGCGGTGTGTGATGTATGTGTACTGCTGCGGTGGCTGCGCTGCGGCGTGTGATGTCTGTATACTGCTGCGGTGGCCGCGCTGCGGCGTGTGATGTATGTGTACTGCTGCAGTGGCTGCGCTGCGGCGTGTGATGTCTGTGTACTGCTGCGGTGGCCGCGCTGCGGCGTGTGATGTATGTGTACTGCTGCTGCGTGTGATGTATGTATAATGCGCGGCGTGTGATGTATGTGTACTGCTGCGGCGTGTGATGTATGTGTACTGCTGCCGTGGCTGCGCTGCGGCGTGTGATGTATGTGTACTGCTGCGGTGGCCGCGCTGCGGCGTGTGATGTATGTGAACTGCTGCGGCGTGTGATGTATGTATACTGCTGCGGTGTGTAATGTATGTGTACTGCTGCGATGTGTGATGTATGTGTACTGCTGCGGTGGCTGCGCTGCGGCGTGTGATGTATATGTACTGCTGCGGTGGCCGCGCTGCGGCGTGTGATGTATGTGTACTGCCGCGGTGGCTACGCTGCGGCGTGTGATGTATGTGTACTGCTGTGGTGGCCGCGCTGCGGCGTGTGATGTATGTGTACTGCTGCGGTGGCCGCGCTGCGGCGTGTGATGTATATGTGTACTGCCGCGGTGGCTGCGCTGCGGCGTGTGATGTATGTGTACTGCTGCAGCGTGTGATGTATGTGTACTGCTGCGGTGGCTGCGCTGCGGTGTGTGATGTCTGTGTACTGCTGCGGTGGCCGCGCTGCGGCGTGTGATGTATGTGTACTGCTGCGGCGTGTGATGTATGTGTACTGCTGCGCAGTGCGCGCTGCGGCGTGTGATGTATGTGTACTGCTGCGGCGTGTGATGTATGTGTACTGCTGCGGCGTGTGATGTATGTATACTGCTGCGGCGTGTGATGTATGTGTACTGCTGCGGTGGCTGCGCTGCGGCGTGTGATGTATGTGTACTGCTGCGGTGGCCGCGCTGCGGCGTGTGATGTATGTGTACTGCTGCGGCGTGTGATGTATGTATACTGGTGCGGCGTGTGATGTATGTGTACTGCTGCGGCGTGTGATGTATGTGTTCTGCTGCGGCGTGTGATGTATGTGTACTGCTGCGGCGTGTGATGTATGTGTACTGCTGCGGCGTGTGATGTATGTGTACTGCTGCGGCGTGTGATGTATGTGTACTGCTGTGGTGGCTGCGCTGCGGCGTGTGATGTATACGTACTGCTGCGGTGGCCGCGCTGCGGCGTGTGATGTATTTGTACTGCTGCGGCGTGTGATGTATGTGTACTGCTGCGGTGGCTGCGCTGAGGCGTCTGATGTATATGTACTGCTGCGGTGGCCGCGCTGTGGCGTATGATGTATGTGTACTGCTGCGGCGTGTGATGTATGTATACTGCTGCGGCCTGTGATGTATGTGTACTGCTGTGGCGTGTGATGTATGTGTTCTGCTGCGGCGTGTGATGTATGTGTACTGCTTCGGCGTGTGATGTATGTGTACTGCTGCGGCGTGTGATGTATATGTACTGCTGCGGTGGCCGCGCTGCGGCGTGTGATGTATGTGTACTGCTGCGGCATGTGATGTATGTGTACTGCTGCGGTGACTGCGCTGCGGCGTGTGATGTATGTGTACTGCTGCGGTGGCCGTGCTGCGGCGTGTGATGTATGTGTACTGCTGCGGTGGCCGCGCCGCGGCGTGTGATGTATGTGTACTGCTGCGGCGTGTGATGTATGTATACTGCTGCGGCGTGTGATGTATGTGTACTGCTGCGGTGGCCGCGCTGCGGCGTGTGATGTATATGTGTACTGCCGCGGTGGCTGCGCTGCGGCGTGTGATGTATGTGTACTGCTGCGGCGTGTGATGTATGTGTACTGCTGCGGCGTGTGATGTATGTGTACTACTGCGGTGGCTGCGCTGCGGCGTGTGATGTATGTGTACTGCCGCGTCGTGTGATGGTGTACTGCTGCGGCGTGTGATGTATGTGTACTGCTGCGGCGTGTGATGTATGTGTACTTCTGCGGTGGCTGCGCTGCGGCGTGTGATGTATGTGTACTGCCGCGTCGTGTGATGTATGTGTACTGCTGCGGCGTGTGATGTATGTGTACTGCTGCGGCGTGTGATGTATGTGTACTACTGCGGTGGCTGCGCTGCGGCGTGTGATGTATGTGTACTGCTGCGGCGTGTGATGTATGTGTACTGCTGCGGTGGCTGCGGTGCGGCGTGTGATGTCTGTGTACTGCTGCGGCGTGTGATGTATGTGTACTGCTGCGGCGTGTGATGTATGTGTACTGCTGCGGTAGCCGCGCTGCGGCGTGTGATGTCTGTGTACTGCTGCGTCGTGTGATGTATGTGTACTACTGCGGTAGCCGCGCTGCGGCGTGTGATGTATGTGTACTGCTGCGTCGTGTGATGTATGTGTACTGCTGCGCAGTGCGCGCTGCGGCGTGTGATGTATGTGTACTGCTGCGGCGTGTGATGTATGTGTACTGCTGTGGCGTGTGATGTATGTATACTGCTGCGGCGTGTGATGTATGTGTACTGCTGCGGCATGTGATGTATGTGTACTGCTGCTGTGGCTGCGCTGCGGCGTGTGATGTATGTGTACTGCTGCGGTGGCCGCGCTGCGGCGTGTGATGTATGTGTACTGCTGCGGCGTGTGATGTATGTATACTGCTGCGTCGTGTGATGTATGTGTACTGCTGCAGCTGTGATGTATTTGTACTGCTGCGGTGGCTGCACTGCGGCGTGTGATGTCTGTGTACTGCTGCGGTGGCCGCGCTGCGGCGTGTGATGTATGTGTACTGCTGCGGCGTGTGATGTATGTATACTGCTGCGGCGTGTGATGTATGTGTACTGCTGCGGCGTGTGATGTATGTGTACTGCTGCGGTGGCCGCGCTGCGGCGTGTGATGTATGTGTACTGCTGTGGCGTGTGATGTATGTGTACTGCTGCGGTGGCCGCGCTGCAGCGTGCGATGTATGTGTACTGCTGCGGTGGGCGCGCCGCGGCGTGTGATGTATGTGTACTGTGCAGTGCGCGCTGCGGCGTGTGATTTATGTGTACTGCTGCGGTGGGCGCGCCGCGGCGTGTGATGTATGTGTACTGCGCAGTGCGCGCTGCGGCGTGTGATGTATGTGTTCTGCTGTGGTGGCGGCGCTGCGGCGTGTGATGTCTGTGTACTGCTGCGGTAGTTGCGCTGCGGCGTGAGATGTATGTGTACTGCTGCGGTGGCTGCGCTGCGGCGTGTGATGTATGTGTACTGTTGCGGTGGCTGCGCTGCGGCGTGTGATGTATGTGTACTGCTGCGGTGGATGCGCTGCGGCGTGTGATGTATGTGTACTGCTGCGGCGTGTGATGTATGTGTACTGCTGCGGTGGCTGTGCTGCGGCGTGTGATGTATGTATACTGCTACGGTGGCCGCGCTGCGGTGGCCGCGCTGCGGCGTGTGATGTATGTGTACTGCTGCGGCGTGTGATGTATGTGTACTGCTGCGGTGGCTGCGCTGCGGCGTGTGATGTCTGTATACTGCTGCGGTGGCCGCGCTGCGGCGTGTGATGTATGTGTACTGCTGCAGTGGCTGCGCTGCGGCGTGTGATGTCTGTGTACTGCTGCGGTGGCCGCGCTGCGGCGTGTGATGTATGTGTACTGCTGCTGCGTGTGATGTATGTATAATGCGCGGCGTGTGATGTATGTGTACTGCTGCGGCGTGTGATGTATGTGTACTGCTGCCGTGGCTGCGCTGCGGCGTGTGATGTATGTGTACTGCTGCGGTGGCCGCGCTGCGGCGTGTGATGTATGTGAACTGCTGCGGCGTGTGATGTATGTGTACTACTGCGGTGGCTGCGCTGCGGCGTGTGATGTATATGTACTGCTGCGGCGGCCGCGCTGCGGCGTGTGATGTATGTGTACTGCCGCGGTGGCTACGCTGCGGCGTGTGATGTATGTGTACTGCTGCGGTGGCCGCGCTGCGGCGTGTGATGTATGTGTACTGCGCAGTGCGCACTGCGGCGTGTGATGTATGTGTACTGCTGCGGTAGCTGCGCTGCGGCGTGTGATGTATGTGTACTGCTGCGGTGGCTGCGCTGCGGGGTGTGATGTATGTGTACTGCTGCGGCGTGTGATGTATGTATACTGCTGCGGCGTGTGATGTATGTGTACTGCTGTGGCGTGTGATGTATGTGTACTGCTGCGGTGGCTGCGCTGCGGCGTGTGATGTCTGTGTACTGCTGCGGTGGCCGCGCTGCGGCGTGTGATGTATGTGTACTGCCGTGGTGGCTACGCTGCGGCGTGTGATGTATGTGTACTGCTGCGGTAGCCGAGCTGCGGCGTGTGATGTATGTGTACTGCTGCCCTGGCTGCGCTGCGGCGTGTGATGTATGTGTACTACTGCGGTGGCTGCGCTGCGGCGTGTGATGTATGTGTACTGCTGCGGTGGCCGCGCTGCGGCGTGTGATGTATATGTGTACTGCCGCGGTGGCTGCGCTGCGGCGTGTGATGTATGTGTACTGCTGCGGCGTGTGATGTATGTGTACTGCTGCACAGTGCGCGCTGCGGCGTGTGATGTATGTGTACTGCTGCGGCGTGTGATGTATGTGTACTGTTGCGGTGGCCGCGCTGCGACGTGTGGTGTATGTGTACTGCTGCGGTGGCCGCGCTGCGGCGTGTGATGTATGTGTACTGCTGCGGCGTGTGATGTATGTGTACTGCTGTGGTGGCTGCGCTGCGGCGTGTGATGTATGTGTACTGCTGCGGTGGCCGCGCTGCAGCGTGCGATGTATGTGTACTGCTGCGGTGGGCGCGCCGCGGCGTGTGATGTATGTGTACTGCGCAGTGCGCGCTGCGGCGTGTGATTTATGTGTACTGCTGCGGTGGGCGCGCCGCGGTGTGTGATGTATATGTACTGCTGCGGTGGCCGCGCTGCGGCGTGTGGTGTATGTGTACTGCTGCGGTGGCCGCGCTGCGGCGTGTGATGTATGTGTACTGCTACGGCGTGTGATGTATGTGTACTGCTGTGGTGGCTGCGCTGCGGCGTGTGATGTATGTGTACTGCTGCGGTGGCCGCGCTGCAGCGTGCGATGTATGTGTACTGCTGCGGTGGGCGCGCCGCGGCGTGTGATGTATATGTACTGCTGCGGTGGCCGCGCTGCGGCGTGTGATGTATGTGTACTGCTGCGGCATGTGATGTATGTGTACTGCTGCGGTGACTGCGCTGCGGCGTGTGATGTATGTGTACTGCTGCGGTGGCCGTGCTGCGGCGTGTGATGTATGTGTACTGCTGCGGTGGCCGCGCCGCGGCGTGTGATGTATGTGTACTGCTGCGGCGTGTGATGTATGTATACTGCTGCGGCGTGTGATGTATGTGTACTGCTGCGGTGGCCGCGCTGCGGCGTGTGATGTATATGTGTACTGCCGCGGTGGCTGCGCTGCGGCGTGTGATGTATGTGTACTGCTGCGGCGTGTGATGTATGTGTACTGCTGCGGCGTGTGATGTATGTGTACTACTGCGGTGGCTGCGCTGCGGCGTGTGATGTATGTGTACTGCCGCGTCGTGTGATGGTGTACTGCTGCGGCGTGTGATGTATGTGTACTGCTGCGGCGTGTGATGTATGTGTACTTCTGCGGTGGCTGCGCTGCGGCGTGTGATGTATGTGTACTGCCGCGTCGTGTGATGTATGTGTACTGCTGCGGCGTGTGATGTATGTGTACTGCTGCGGCGTGTGATGTATGTGTACTACTGCGGTGGCTGCGCTGCGGCGTGTGATGTATGTGTACTGCTGCGGCGTGTGATGTATGTGTACTGCTGCGGTGGCTGCGGTGCGGCGTGTGATGTCTGTGTACTGCTGCGGCGTGTGATGTATGTGTACTGCTGCGGCGTGTGATGTATGTGTACTGCTGCGGTAGCCGCGCTGCGGCGTGTGATGTCTGTGTACTGCTGCGTCGTGTGATGTATGTGTACTACTGCGGTAGCCGCGCTGCGGCGTGTGATGTATGTGTACTGCTGCGTCGTGTGATGTATGTGTACTGCTGCGCAGTGCGCGCTGCGGCGTGTGATGTATGTGTACTGCTGCGGCGTGTGATGTATGTGTACTGCTGTGGCGTGTGATGTATGTATACTGCTGCGGCGTGTGATGTATGTGTACTGCTGCGGCATGTGATGTATGTGTACTGCTGCTGTGGCTGCGCTGCAGCGTGTGATGTATGTGTACTGCTGCGGTGGCCGCGCTGCGGCGTGTGATGTATGTGTACTGCTGCGGCGTGTGATGTATGTATACTGCTGCGTCGTGTGATGTATGTGTACTGCTGCAGCTGTGATGTATTTGTACTGCTGCGGTGGCTGCACTGCGGCGTGTGATGTCTGTGTACTGCTGCGGTGGCCGCGCTGCGGCGTGTGATGTATGTGTACTGCTGCGGCGTGTGATGTATGTATACTGCTGCGGCGTGTGATGTGTGTGTACTGCTGCGGCGTGTGATGTATGTGTACTGCTGCGGTGGCCGCGCTGCGGCGTGTGATGTATGTGTACTGCTGTGGCGTGTGATGTATGTGTACTGCTGCGGTGGCCGCGCTGCAGCGTGCGATGTATGTGTACTGCTGCGGTGGGCGCGCCGCGGCGTGTGATGTATGTGTACTGTGCAGTGCGCGCTGCGGCGTGTGATTTATGTGTACTGCTGCGGTGGGCGCGCCGCGGCGTGTGATGTATGTGTACTGCGCAGTGCGCGCTGCGGCGTGTGATGTATGTGTTCTGCTGTGGTGGCGGCGCTGCGGCGTGTGATGTCTGTGTACTGCTGCGGTAGTTGCGCTGCGGCGTGAGATGTATGTGTACTGCTGCGATGGCTGCGCTGCGGCGTGTGATGTATGTGTACTGTTGCGGTGGCTGCGCTGCGGCGTGTGATGTATGTGTACTGCTGCGGTGGATGCGCTGCGGCGTGTGATGTATGTGTACTGCTGCGGCGTGTGATGTATGTGTACTGCTGCGGTGGCTGTGCTGCGGCGTGTGATGTATGTATACTGCTACGGTGGCCGCGCTGCGGTGGCCGCGCTGCGGCGTGTGATGTATGTGTACTGCTGCGGCGTGTGATGTATGTGTACTGCTGCGGTGGCTGCGCTGCGGCGTGTGATGTCTGTATACTGCTGCGGTGGCCGCGCTGCGGCGTGTGATGTATGTGTACTGCTGCAGTGGCTGCGCTGCGGCGTGTGATGTCTGTGTACTGCTGCGGTGGCCGCGCTGCGGCGTGTGATGTATGTGTACTGCTGCTGCGTGTGATGTATGTATAATGCGCGGCGTGTGATGTATGTGTACTGCTGCGGCGTGTGATGTATGTGTACTGCTGCCGTGGCTGCGCTGCGGCGTGTGATGTATGTGTACTGCTGCGGTGGCCGCGCTGCGGCGTGTGATGTATGTGAACTGCTGCGGCGTGTGATGTATGTGTACTACTGCGGTGGCTGCGCTGCGGCGTGTGATGTATATGTACTGCTGCGGCGGCCGCGCTGCGGCGTGTGATGTATGTGTACTGCCGCGGTGGCTACGCTGCGGCGTGTGATGTATGTGTACTGCTGCGGTGGCCGCGCTGCGGCGTGTGATGTATGTGTACTGCGCAGTGCGCACTGCGGCGTGTGATGTATGTGTACTGCTGCGGTAGCTGCGCTGCGGCGTGTGATGTATGTGTACTGCTGCGGTGGCTGCGCTGCGGGGTGTGATGTATGTGTACTGCTGCGGCGTGTGATGTATGTATACTGCTGCGGCGTGTGATGTATGTGTACTGCTGTGGCGTGTGATGTATGTGTACTGCTGCGGTGGCTGCGCTGCGGCGTGTGATGTCTGTGTACTGCTGCGGTGGCCGCGCTGCGGCGTGTGATGTATGTGTACTGCCGTGGTGGCTACGCTGCGGCGTGTGATGTATGTGTACTGCTGCGGTAGCCGAGCTGCGGCGTGTGATGTATGTGTACTGCTGCCCTGGCTGCGCTGCGGCGTGTGATGTATGTGTACTACTGCGGTGGCTGCGCTGCGGCGTGTGATGTATGTGTACTGCTGCGGTGGCCGCGCTGCGGCGTGTGATGTATATGTGTACTGCCGCAGTGGCTGCGCTGCGGCGTGTGATGTATGTGTACTGCTGCGGCGTGTGATGTATGTGTACTGCTGCACAGTGCGCGCTGCGGCGTGTGATGTATGTGTACTGCTGCGGCGTGTGATGTATGTGTACTGTTGCGGTGGCCGCGCTGCGACGTGTGGTGTATGTGTACTGCTGCGGTGGCCGCGCTGCGGCGTGTGATGTATGTGTACTGCTGCGGCGTGTGATGTATGTGTACTGCTGTGGTGGCTGCGCTGCGGCGTGTGATGTATGTGTACTGCTGCGGTGGCCGCGCTGCAGCGTGCGATGTATGTGTACTGCTGCGGTGGGCGCGCCGCGGCGTGTGATGTATGTGTACTGCGCAGTGCGCGCTGCGGCGTGTGATTTATGTGTACTGCTGCGGTGGGCGCGCCGCGGTGTGTGATGTATGTGTACTGCGCAGTGCGCGCTGCGGCGTGTGATGTATGTGTTCTGCTGTGGTGGCGGCGCTGCGGCGTGTAATGTCTGTGTACTGCTGCGGTAGTTGCGCTGCGGCGTGAGATGTATGTGTACTGCTGCGGTGGCTGCGCTGCGGCGTGTGATGTATGTGTACTGTTGCGGTGGCTGCGCTGCGGCGTGTGATGTATGTGTACTGCTGCGGTGGATGCGCTGCGGCGTGTGATGTATGTGTACTGCTGCGGCGTGTGATGTATGTGTACTGCTGCGGTGGCTGTGCTGCGGCGTGTGATGTATGTATACTGCTACGGTGGCCGCGATGCGGTGGCCGCGCTGCGGCGTGTGATGTATGTGTACTGCTGCGGCGTGTGATGTATGTGTACTGCTGCGGTGGCTGCGCTGCGGCGTGTGATGTCTGTATACTGCTGCGGTGGCCGCGCTGCGGCGTGTGATGTATGTGTACTGCTGCAGTGGCTGCGCTGCGGCGTGTGATGTCTGTGTACTGCTGCGGTGGCCGCGCTGCGGCGTGTGATGTATGTGTACTGCTGCTGCGTGTGATGTATGTATAATGCGCGGCGTGTGATGTATGTGTACTGCTGCGGCGTGTGATGTATGTGTACTGCTGCCGTGGCTGCGCTGCGGCGTGTGATGTATGTGTACTGCTGCGGTGGCCGCGCTGCGGCGTGTGATGTATGTGAACTGCTGCGGCGTGTGATGTATGTATACTGCTGCGGCGTGTAATGTATGTGTACTGCTGCGGCGTGTGATGTATGTGTACTGCTGCGGTGGCTGCGCTGCGGCGTGTGATGTATATGTACTGCTGCGGTGGCCGCGCTGCGGCGTGTGATGTATGTGTACTGCCGCGGTTGCTACGCTGCGGCGTGTGATGTATGTGTACTGCTGCGGTGGCCGCACTGCGGCGTGTGATGTATATGTGTACTGCTGCGGCGTGTGATGTATGTGTACTGCTGCGGTGGCTGCGCTGCGGCGTGTGATGTATATGTACTGCTGCGGTGGCCGCGCTGCGGCGTGTGATGTATTTGTACTGCTGCGGCGTGTGATGTATGTGTACTGCTGCGGTGGCTGCGCTGAGGCGTCTGATGTATGTGTACTGCTGCGGTGGACGCGCTGTGGCGTATGATGTATGTGTACTGCTGCGGCGTGTGATGTATGTATACTGCTGCGGCCTGTGATGTATGTGTACTGCTGTGGCGTGTGAGGTATGTGTTCTGCTGCGGCGTGTGATGTATGTGTACTGCTTCGGCGTGTGATGTATGTGTACTGCTGCGGCGTGTGATGTATATGTACTGCTGCGGTGGCCGCGCTGCGGCGTGTGATGTATGTGTACTGCTGCGGCATGTGATGTATGTGTACTGCTGCGGTGAATGCGCTGCGGCGTGTGATGTATGTGTACTGCTGCGGTGGCCGTGCTGCGGCGTGTGATGTATGTGTACTGCTGCGGTGGCCGTGCCGCGGCGTGTGATGTATGTGTACTGCTGCGGCGTGTGATGTATGTGTACTGCTGCGGTGGCCGCGCTGCGGCGTGTAATGTATGTGTACTGCTACGGTGGCCGCGCTGCGGCGTGTGATGTATGTGTACTGCTGCGACGTGTGATGTATGTGTACTGCTGCGGTGGCCGCGTTGCGGCGAGTGATGTATGTGTACTGCTGCGGCGTGTGATGTATGTGTACTGCTGCGGTGGCTGCGCTGCGGCGTGTGATGTCTGTGTACTGTCGCGGTGGCTGCGCTGCGGCGTGTGATGTATGTGTACTGCTGTGGCGTGTGATGTATGTGTACTGCTGCGGTGGTCGCGCTGCGACATGTGGTGTATGTGTACTGCTGCGGCGTGTGATGTATGTATACTGCTGCGGCGTGTGATGTATGTCTACTGCTGCGGCGTATGATGTATGTTTACTGCTGCGGTGGCTGCGCTGCGGCGTGTGATGTCTGTGTACTGCTGCGGTGGCCGCGCTGCGGCGTGTGATGTATGTGTACTGCTGCGGGGTGTGATGTATGTGTACTGCTGTGGCGTGTGATGTATGTGTACTGCTGCGGTGGCTGCACTGCGGCGTGTGATGTATGTGTACTGCTGCGGCGTGTGATGTAAGTATACTGCTGCGGCGTGTGATGTATGTGTACTGCTAAGGCGTGTGATGTATGTGTACTGCTGCGGTGGCTGCGCTGCGGAGTGTGATGTCTGTGTACTGCTGCGGTGGCCGCGCTGCGGCGTGTGATGTATGTGTACTGCCGCGGTGGCTAAGCTGCGGCGTGTGATGTATGTGTACTGCTGCGGTTGCCTCGCTGCGGCGTGTGATGTATGTGTACTGCTGCAGTGGCTGCGCTGCGGCGTGTGATGTATGTGTACTACTGCGGTGGCCGCGCTGCGGCGTGTGATGTATATGTGTACTGCCGCGGTGGCTGCGCTGCGGCGTGTGATGTATGTGTACTGCTGTGGCGAGTGATATATGTGTACTGCTGCGGCGTGTGATGTCTGTGTACTGCTGCGGTGGCCGCGCTGCGGCGTGTGATGTATGTGTACTGCTGCGGCGTGTGATGTATGTGTTCTGCTGCGGCGTGTGATGTATGTGTACTGCTGCGGCGTGTGATGTATGTGTACTGCTGCGGCGTGTGATGTATGTGTACTGCTGCGGTGGCTGCGCTGCGGCGTGTGATGTA
Organism: Chirona hameri; assembly: GCA_036785665.1. NCBI lineage: Eukaryota > Metazoa > Arthropoda > Thecostraca > Balanomorpha > Balanidae > Chirona > Chirona hameri. The sequence continues at coordinate 294,289 of JAXIVJ010000045.1, forward strand.
TATGTACTGCTGCGGAGGCCGCGCTGCGGCGTGTGATGTATGTGTACTGCTGCGGCGTATGATGTATGTGTACTGCTGCGGTGGCTGCGCTGCGGCGTGTGCTGTATGTGTACTGCTGCGGTGGCCGCGCTGCGGCGTGTGATGTATGTGTACTGCTGCGGTGGCCGCGCCGTGGCGTGTGATGTATGTGAACTGCTGCGGCGTGTGATGTATGTGTACTGCTGCGGCGTGTGATGTATGTATACTGCTGCGGCGTGTGATGTATGTGTACTGCTGCGGTGGCCGCGCTGCGGCGTGTGATGTATATGTGTACTGCCGCGGTGGCTGCGCTGCGGCGTGTGATGTATGTGTACTGCTGCGGCGTGTGATGTATGTGTACTGCTGCGGCGTGTGATGTATGTGTACTACTGCGGTGGCTGCGCTGCGGCGTGTGATGTATGTGTACTGCCGCGTCGTGTGATGGTGTACTGCTGCGGCGTGTGATGTATGTGTACTGCTGCGGCGTGTGATGTATGTGTACTTCTGCGGTGGCTGCGCTGCGGCGTGTGATGTATGTGTACTGCCGCGTCGTGTGATGTATGTGTACTGCTGCGGCGTGTGATGTATGTGTACTGCTGCGGCGTGTGATGTATGTGTACTACTGCGGTGGCTGCGCTGCGGCGTGTGATGTATGTGTACTGCCGCGTCGTGTGATGGTGTACTGCTGCGGCGTGTGATGTATGTGTACTGCTGCGGCGTGTGATGTATGTGTACTGCTGCGGTGGCTGCGGTGCGGCGTGTGATGTCTGTGTACTGCTGCGGCGTGTGATGTATGTGTACTGCTGCGGCGTGTGATGTATGTGTACTGCTGCGGTAGCCGCGCTGCGGCGTGTGATGTCTGTGTACTGCTGCGTCGTGTGATGTATGTGTACTACTGCGGTAGCCGCGCTGCGGCGTGTGATGTATGTGTACTGCTGCGTCGTGTGATGTATGTGTACTGCTGCGCAGTGCGCGCTGCGGCGTGTGATGTATGTGTACTGCTGCGGCGTGTGATGTATGTGTACTGCTGTGGCGTGTGATGTATGTATACTGCTGCGGCGTGTGATGTATGTGTACTGCTGCGGCATGTGATGTATGTGTACTGCTGCTGTGGCTGCGCTGCGGCGTGTGATGTATGTGTACTGCTGCGGTGGCCGCGCTGCGGCGTGTGATGTATGTGTACTGCTGCGGCGTGTGATGTATGTATACTGCTGCGTCGTGTGATGTATGTGTACTGCTGCAGCTGTGATGTATTTGTACTGCTGCGGTGGCTGCACTGCGGCGTGTGATGTCTGTGTACTGCTGCGGTGGCCGCGCTGCGGCGTGTGATGTATGTGTACTGCTGCGGCGTGTGATGTATGTATACTGCTGCGGCGTGTGATGTATGTGTACTGCTGCGGCGTGTGATGTATGTGTACTGCTGCGGTGGCCGCGCTGCGGCGTGTGATGTATGTGTACTGCTGTGGCGTGTGATGTATGTGTACTGCTGCGGTGGCCGCGCTGCAGCGTGCGATGTATGTGTACTGCTGCGGTGGGCGCGCCGCGGCGTGTGATGTATGTGTACTGTGCAGTGCGCGCTGCGGCGTGTGATTTATGTGTACTGCTGCGGTGGGCGCGCCGCGGCGTGTGATGTATGTGTACTGCGCAGTGCGCGCTGCGGCGTGTGATGTATGTGTTCTGCTGTGGTGGCGGCGCTGCGGCGTGTGATGTCTGTGTACTGCTGCGGTAGTTGCGCTGCGGCGTGAGATGTATGTGTACTGCTGCGGTGGCTGCGCTGCGGCGTGTGATGTATGTGTACTGTTGCGGTGGCTGCGCTGCGGCGTGTGATGTATGTGTACTGCTGCGGTGGATGCGCTGCGGCGTGTGATGTATGTGTACTGCTGCGGCGTGTGATGTATGTGTACTGCTGCGGTGGCTGTGCTGCGGCGTGTGATGTATGTATACTGCTACGGTGGCCGCGCTGCGGTGGCCGCGCTGCGGCGTGTGATGTATGTGTACTGCTGCGGCGTGTGATGTATGTGTACTGCTGCGGTGGCTGCGCTGCGGCGTGTGATGTCTGTATACTGCTGCGGTGGCCGCGCTGCGGCGTGTGATGTATGTGTACTGCTGCAGTGGCTGCGCTGCGGCGTGTGATGTCTGTGTACTGCTGCGGTGGCCGCGCTGCGGCGTGTGATGTATGTGTACTGCTGCTGCGTGTGATGTATGTATAATGCGCGGCGTGTGATGTATGTGTACTGCTGCGGCGTGTGATGTATGTGTACTGCTGCCGTGGCTGCGCTGCGGCGTGTGATGTATGTGTACTGCTGCGGTGGCCGCGCTGCGGCGTGTGATGTATGTGAACTGCTGCGGCGTGTGATGTATGTGTACTACTGCGGTGGCTGCGCTGCGGCGTGTGATGTATATGTACTGCTGCGGCGGCCGCGCTGCGGCGTGTGATGTATGTGTACTGCCGCGGTGGCTACGCTGCGGCGTGTGATGTATGTGTACTGCTGCGGTGGCCGCGCTGCGGCGTGTGATGTATATGTACTGCGCAGTGCGCACTGCGGCGTGTGATGTATGTGTACTGCTGCGGTAGCTGCGCTGCGGCGTGTGATGTATGTGTACTGCTGCGGTGGCTGCGCTGCGGGGTGTGATGTATGTGTACTGCTGCGGCGTGTGATGTATGTATACTGCTGCGGCGTGTGATGTATGTGTACTGCTGTGGCGTGTGATGTATGTGTACTGCTGCGGTGGCTGCGCTGCGGCGTGTGATGTCTGTGTACTGCTGCGGTGGCCGCGCTGCGGCGTGTGATGTATGTGTACTGCCGTGGTGGCTACGCTGCGGCGTGTGATGTATGTGTACTGCTGCGGTAGCCGAGCTGCGGCGTGTGATGTATGTGTACTGCTGCCCTGGCTGCGCTGCGGCGTGTGATGTATGTGTACTACTGCGGTGGCTGCGCTGCGGCGTGTGATGTATGTGTACTGCTGCGGTGGCCGCGCTGCGGCGTGTGATGTATATGTGTACTGCCGCGGTGGCTGCGCTGCGGCGTGTGATGTATGTGTACTGCTGCGGCGTGTGATGTATGTGTACTGCTGCACAGTGCGCGCTGCGGCGTGTGATGTATGTGTACTGCTGCGGCGTGTGATGTATGTGTACTGTTGCGGTGGCCGCGCTGCGACGTGTGGTGTATGTGTACTGCTGCGGTGGCCGCGCTGCGGCGTGTGATGTATGTGTACTGCTGCGGCGTGTGATGTATGTGTACTGCTGTGGTGGCTGCGCTGCGGCGTGTGATGTATGTGTACTGCTGCGGTGGCCGCGCTGCAGCGTGCGATGTATGTGTACTGCTGCGGTGGGCGCGCCGCGGCGTGTGATGTATGTGTACTGCGCAGTGCGCGCTGCGGCGTGTGATTTATGTGTACTGCTGCGGTGGGCGCGCCGCGGTGTGTGATGTATATGTACTGCTGCGGTGGCCGCGCTGCGGCGTGTGGTGTATGTGTACTGCTGCGGTGGCCGCGCTGCGGCGTGTGATGTATGTGTACTGCTGCGGCGTGTGATGTATGTGTACTGCTGTGGTGGCTGCGCTGCGGCGTGTGATGTATGTGTACTGCTGCGGTGGCCGCGCTGCAGCGTGCGATGTATGTGTACTGCTGCGGTGGGCGCGCCGCGGCGTGTGATGTATATGTACTGCTGCGGTGGCCGCGCTGCGGCGTGTGATGTATGTGTACTGCTGCGGCATGTGATGTATGTGTACTGCTGCGGTGACTGCGCTGCGGCGTGTGATGTATGTGTACTGCTGCGGTGGCCGTGCTGCGGCGTGTGATGTATGTGTACTGCTGCGGTGGCCGCGCCGCGGCGTGTGATGTATGTGTACTGCTGCGGCGTGTGATGTATGTATACTGCTGCGGCGTGTGATGTATGTGTACTGCTGCGGTGGCCGCGCTGCGGCGTGTGATGTATATGTGTACTGCCGCGGTGGCTGCGCTGCGGCGTGTGATGTATGTGTACTGCTGCGGCGTGTGATGTATGTGTACTGCTGCGGCGTGTGATGTATGTGTACTACTGCGGTGGCTGCGCTGCGGCGTGTGATGTATGTGTACTGCCGCGTCGTGTGATGGTGTACTGCTGCGGCGTGTGATGTATGTGTACTGCTGCGGCGTGTGATGTATGTGTACTTCTGCGGTGGCTGCGCTGCGGCGTGTGATGTATGTGTACTGCCGCGTCGTGTGATGTATGTGTACTGCTGCGGCGTGTGATGTATGTGTACTGCTGCGGCGTGTGATGTATGTGTACTACTGCGGTGGCTGCGCTGCGGCGTGTGATGTATGTGTACTGCTGCGGCGTGTGATGTATGTGTACTGCTGCGGTGGCTGCGGTGCGGCGTGTGATGTCTGTGTACTGCTGCGGCGTGTGATGTATGTGTACTGCTGCGGCGTGTGATGTATGTGTACTGCTGCGGTAGCCGCGCTGCGGCGTGTGATGTCTGTGTACTGCTGCGTCGTGTGATGTATGTGTACTACTGCGGTAGCCGCGCTGCGGCGTGTGATGTATGTGTACTGCTGCGTCGTGTGATGTATGTGTACTGCTGCGCAGTGCGCGCTGCGGCGTGTGATGTATGTGTACTGCTGCGGCGTGTGATGTATGTGTACTGCTGTGGCGTGTGATGTATGTATACTGCTGCGGCGTGTGATGTATGTGTACTGCTGCGGCATGTGATGTATGTGTACTGCTGCTGTGGCTGCGCTGCGGCGTGTGATGTATGTGTACTGCTGCGGTGGCCGCGCTGCGGCGTGTGATGTATGTGTACTGCTGCGGCGTGTGATGTATGTATACTGCTGCGTCGTGTGATGTATGTGTACTGCTGCAGCTGTGATGTATTTGTACTGCTGCGGTGGCTGCACTGCGGCGTGTGATGTCTGTGTACTGCTGCGGTGGCCGCGCTGCGGCGTGTGATGTATGTGTACTGCTGCGGCGTGTGATGTATGTATACTGCTGCGGCGTGTGATGTGTGTGTACTGCTGCGGCGTGTGATGTATGTGTACTGCTGCGGTGGCCGCGCTGCGGCGTGTGATGTATTTGTACTGCTGTGGCGTGTGATGTATGTGTACTGCTGCGGTGGCCGCGCTGCAGCGTGCGATGTATGTGTACTGCTGCGGTGGGCGCGCCGCGGCGTGTGATGTATGTGTACTGTGCAGTGCGCGCTGCGGCGTGTGATTTATGTGTACTGCTGCGGTGGGCGCGCCGCGGCGTGTGATGTATGTGTACTGCGCAGTGCGCGCTGCGGCGTGTGATGTATGTGTTCTGCTGTGGTGGCGGCGCTGCGGCGTGTGATGTCTGTGTACTGCTGCGGTAGTTGCGCTGCGGCGTGAGATGTATGTGTACTGCTGCGGTGGCTGCGCTGCGGCGTGTGATGTATGTGTACTGTTGCGGTGGCTGCGCTGCGGCGTGTGATGTATGTGTACTGCTGCGGTGGATGCGCTGCGGCGTGTGATGTATGTGTACTGCTGCGGCGTGTGATGTATGTGTACTGCTGCGGTGGCTGTGCTGCGGCGTGTGATGTATGTATACTGCTACGGTGGCCGCGCTGCGGTGGCCGCGCTGCGGCGTGTGATGTATGTGTACTGCTGCGGCGTGTGATGTATGTGTACTGCTGCGGTGGCTGCGCTGCGGCGTGTGATGTCTGTATACTGCTGCGGTGGCCGCGCTGCGGCGTGTGATGTATGTGTACTGCTGCAGTGGCTGCGCTGCGGCGTGTGATGTCTGTGTACTGCTGCGGTGGCCGCGCTGCGGCGTGTGATGTATGTGTACTGCTGCTGCGTGTGATGTATGTATAATGCGCGGCGTGTGATGTATGTGTACTGCTGCGGCGTGTGATGTATGTGTACTGCTGCCGTGGCTGCGCTGCGGCGTGTGATGTATGTGTACTGCTGCGGTGGCCGCGCTGCGGCGTGTGATGTATGTGAACTGCTGCGGCGTGTGATGTATGTGTACTACTGCGGTGGCTGCGCTGCGGCGTGTGATGTATATGTACTGCTGCGGCGGCCGCGCTGCGGCGTGTGATGTATGTGTACTGCTGCGGCGTGTGATGTATGTGTACTGCTGCGGTGGCTGCGCTGCGGCGTGTGATGTCTGTATACTGCTGCGGTGGCCGCGCTGCGGCGTGTGATGTATGTGTACTGCTGCAGTGGCTGCGCTGCGGCGTGTGATGTCTGTGTACTGCTGCGGTGGCCGCGCTGCGGCGTGTGATGTATGTGTACTGCTGCTGCGTGTGATGTATGTATAATGCGCGGCGTGTGATGTATGTGTACTGCTGCGGCGTGTGATGTATGTGTACTGCTGCCGTGGCTGCGCTGCGGCGTGTGATGTATGTGTACTGCTGCGGTGGCCGCGCTGCGGCGTGTGATGTATGTGAACTGCTGCGGCGTGTGATGTATGTATACTGCTGCGGCGTGTAATGTATGTGTACTGCTGCGGCGTGTGATGTATGTGTACTGCTGCGGTGGCTGCGCTGCGGCGTGTGATGTATATGTACTGCTGCGGTGGCCGCGCTGCGGCGTGTGATGTATGTGTACTGCCGCGGTTGCTACGCTGCGGCGTGTGATGTATGTGTACTGCTGCGGTGGCCGCACTGCGGCGTGTGATGTATATGTGTACTGCTGCGGCGTGTGATGTATGTGTACTGCTGCGGTGGCTGCGCTGCGGCGTGTGATGTATATGTACTGCTGCGGTGGCCGCGCTGCGGCGTGTGATGTATTTGTACTGCTGCGGCGTGTGATGTATGTGTACTGCTGCGGTGGCTGCGCTGAGGCGTCTGATGTATGTGTACTGCTGCGGTGGCCGCGCTGTGGCGTATGATGTATGTGTACTGCTGCGGCGTGTGATGTATGTATACTGCTGCGGCCTGTGATGTATGTGTACTGCTGTGGCGTGTGAGGTATGTGTTCTGCTGCGGCGTGTGATGTATGTGTACTGCTTCGGCGTGTGATGTATGTGTACTGCTGCGGCGTGTGATGTATATGTACTGCTGCGGTGGCCGCGCTGCGGCGTGTGATGTATGTGTACTGCTGCGGCATGTGATGTATGTGTACTGCTGCGGTGAATGCGCTGCGGCGTGTGATGTATGTGTACTGCTGCGGTGGCCGTGCTGCGGCGTGTGATGTATGTGTACTGCTGCGGTGGCCGTGCCGCGGCGTGTGATGTATGTGTACTGCTGCGGCGTGTGATGTATGTGTACTGCTGCGGTGGCCGCGCTGCGGCGTGTAATGTATGTGTACTGCTACGGTGGCCGCGCTGCGGCGTGTGATGTATGTGTACTGCTGCGACGTGTGATGTATGTGTACTGCTGCGGTGGCCGCGTTGCGGCGAGTGATGTATGTGTACTGCTGCGGCGTGTGATGTATGTGTACTGCTGCGGTGGCTGCGCTGCGGCGTGTGATGTCTGTGTACTGTCGCGGTGGCTGCGCTGCGGCGTGTGATGTATGTGTACTGCTGTGGCGTGTGATGTATGTGTACTGCTGCGGTGGTCGCGCTGCGACATGTGGTGTATGTGTACTGCTGCGGCGTGTGATGTATGTATACTGCTGCGGCGTGTGATGTATGTCTACTGCTGCGGCGTATGATGTATGTTTACTGCTGCGGTGGCTGCGCTGCGGCGTGTGATGTCTGTGTACTGCTGCGGTGGCCGCGCTGCGGCGTGTGATGTATGTGTACTGCTGCGGGGTGTGATGTATGTGTACTGCTGTGGCGTGTGATGTATGTGTACTGCTGCGGTGGCTGCACTGCGGCGTGTGATGTATGTGTACTGCTGCGGCGTGTGATGTAAGTATACTGCTGCGGCGTGTGATGTATGTGTACTGCTAAGGCGTGTGATGTATGTGTACTGCTGCGGTGGCTGCGCTGCGGAGTGTGATGTCTGTGTACTGCTGCGGTGGCCGCGCTGCGGCGTGTGATGTATGTGTACTGCCGCGGTGGCTAAGCTGCGGCGTGTGATGTATGTGTACTGCTGCGGTTGCCTCGCTGCGGCGTGTGATGTATGTGTACTGCTGCAGTGGCTGCGCTGCGGCGTGTGATGTATGTGTACTACTGCGGTGGCCGCGCTGCGGCGTGTGATGTATATGTGTACTGCCGCGGTGGCTGCGCTGCGGCGTGTGATGTATGTGTACTGCTGTGGCGAGTGATATATGTGTACTGCTGCGGCGTGTGATGTCTGTGTACTGCTGCGGTGGCCGCGCTGCGGCGTGTGATGTATGTGTACTGCTGCGGCGTGTGATGTATGTGTTCTGCTGCGGCGTGTGATGTATGTGTACTGCTGCGGCGTGTGATGTATGTGTACTGCTGCGGCGTGTGATGTATGTGTACTGCTGCGGTGGCTGCGCTGCGGCGTGTGATGTATATGTACTGCTGCGGAGGCCGCGCTGCGGCGTGTGATGTATGTGTACTGCTGCGGCGTATGATGTATGTGTACTGCTGCGGTGGCTGCGCTGCGGCGTGTGCTGTATGTGTACTGCTGCGGTGGCCGCGCTGCGGCGTGTGATGTATGTGTACTGCTGCGGTGGCCGCGCCGTGGCGTGTGATGTATGTGAACTGCTGCGGCGTGTGATGTATGTGTACTGCTGCGGTGGCCGCGCTGCGGCGTGTAATGTATGTGTACTGCTGCGGTGGCCGCGCTGCGGCGTGTGATGTATGTGTACTGCTGCGACGTGTGATGTATGTGTACTGCTGCGGTGGCCGCGCTGCGGCGTGTGATGTATGTGTACTGCTGCGGTGGCTGAGCTGCGGCGTGTGATGTCTGTGTACTGCCGCTGTGGCTGCGCTGCGGCGTGTGATGTATGTGTACTGCTGCAGCGTGTGATGTATGTGTACTGCTGCGGTGGTCGCGCCGCGGCGTGTGACTTATGTGTACTGCGCAGTGCGCGCTGCGGCGTGTGATGTATGTGTACTGCTGCGCAGTGCGCGCTGCGGCGTGTGATGTATGTGTACTGCTGCGGTGTCCGCGCTGCAGCGTGTGATGTATGTGTACTGCTGCGGCGTGTGATGTATGTGTACTGCTGCGCAGTTTGCGCTGCAGCGTGTGATGTATGTGTACTGCTGCGGCGTGTGATGTATGTGTACTGTTGCGGTGGCCGCGCTGCGACGTGTGGTGTATGTGTACTGCTGCGGTGGCCGCGCTGCGGAGTGTGATGTATGTGTACTGCTGCGGTGGCCGCGCTGCAGCGTGCGATGTATGTGTACTGCTGCGGTGGGCGCGCCGCGGCGTGTGATGTATGTGTACTGCGCAGTGCGCGCTGCGGCGTGTGATTTATGTGTACTGCTGCGGTGGGCGCGCCGCGGCGTGTGATGTATGTGTACTGCGCAGTGCGCGCTGCGGCGTGTGATGTATGTGTTCTGCTGTGGTGGCGGCGCTGCGGCGTGTGATGTCTGTGTACTGCTGCGGTAGTTGCGCTGCGGCGTGAGATGTATGTGTACTGCTGCTGTGGCTGCGCTGCGGCGTGTGATGTATGTGTACTGTTGCGGTGGCTGCGCTGCGGCGTGTGATGTATGTGTACTGCTGCGGTGGAAGCGCTGCGGCGTGTGATGTATGTGTACTGCTGCGGCGTGTGATGTATGTGTACTGCTGCGGTGGCTGTGCTGCGGCGTGTGATGTATGTATACTGCTACGGTGGCCGCGCTGCGGTGGCCGCGCTGCGGCGTGTGATGTATGTGTACTGCTGCGGTGTGTGATGTATGTGTACTGCTGCGGTGGCTGCGCTGCGGCGTGTGATGTCTGTATACTGCTGCGGTGGCCGCGCTGCGGCGTGTGATGTATGTGTACTGCTGCAGTGGCTGCGCTGCGGCGTGTGATGTCTGTGTACTGCTGCGGTGGCCGCGCTGCGGCGTGTGATGTATGTGTACTGCTGCTGCGTGTGATGTATGTATAATGCGCGGCGTGTGATGTATGTGTACTGCTGCGGCGTGTGATGTATGTGTACTGCTGCCGTGGCTGCGCTGCGGCGTGTGATGTATGTGTACTGCTGCGGTGGCCGCGCTGCGGCGTGTGATGTATGTGAACTGCTGCGGCGTGTGATGTATGTATACTGCTGCGGTGTGTAATGTATGTGTACTGCTGCGGTGTGTGATGTATGTGTACTGCTGCGGTGGCTGCGCTGCGGCGTGTGATGTATATGTACTGCTGCGGTGGCCGCGCTGCGGCGTGTGATGTATGTGTACTGCCGCGGTGGCCGCGCTGCGGCGTGTGATGTATTTGTACTGCTGCGGTGGCCGCGCTGCGGCGTGTGATGTATATGTGTACTGCCGCGGTGGCTGCGCTGCGGCGTGTGATGTATGTGTACTGCTGCAGCGTGTGATGTATGTGTACTGCTGCGGTGGCTGCGCTGCGGTGTGTGATGTCTGTGTACTGCTGCGGTGGCCGCGCTGCGGCGTGTGATGTATGTGTACTGCTGCGGCGTGTGATGTATGTGTACTGCTGCGCAGTGCGCGCTGCGGCGTGTGATGTATGTGTACTGCTGCGGCGTGTGATGTATGTGTACTGCTGCGGCGTGTGATGTATGTATACTGCTGCGGCGTGTGATGTATGTGTACTGCTGCGGTGGCTGCGCTGCGGCGTGTGATGTATGTGTACTGCTGCGGTGGCCGCGCTGCGGCGTGTGATGTATGTGTACTGCTGCGGCGTGTGATGTATGTATACTGGTGCGGCGTGTGATGTATGTGTACTGCTGCGGCGTGTGATGTATGTGTTCTGCTGCGGCGTGTGATGTATGTGTACTGCTGCGGCGTGTGATGTATGTGTACTGCTGCGGCGTGTGATGTATGTGTACTGCTGCGGCGTGTGATGTATGTGTACTGCTGTGGTGGCTGCGCTGCGGCGTGTGATGTATACGTACTGCTGCGGTGGCCGCGCTGCGGCGTGTGATGTATTTGTACTGCTGCGGCGTGTGATGTATGTGTACTGCTGCGGTGGCTGCGCTGAGGCGTCTGATGTATATGTACTGCTGCGGTGGCCGCGCTGTGGCGTATGATGTATGTGTACTGCTGCGGCGTGTGATGTATGTATACTGCTGCGGCCTGTGATGTATGTGTACTGCTGTGGCGTGTGATGTATGTGTTCTGCTGCGGCGTGTGATGTATGTGTACTGCTTCGGCGTGTGATGTATGTGTACTGCTGCGGCGTGTGATGTATATGTACTGCTGCGGTGGCCGCGCTGCGGCGTGTGATGTATGTGTACTGCTGCGGCATGTGATGTATGTGTACTGCTGCGGTGACTGCGCTGCGGCGTGTGATGTATGTGTACTGCTGCGGTGGCCGTGCTGCGGCGTGTGATGTATGTGTACTGCTGCGGTGGCCGCGCCGCGGCGTGTGATGTATGTGTACTGCTGCGGCGTGTGATGTATGTATACTGCTGCGGCGTGTGATGTATGTGTACTGCTGCGGTGGCCGCGCTGCGGCGTGTGATGTATATGTGTACTGCCGCGGTGGCTGCGCTGCGGCGTGTGATGTATGTGTACTGCTGCGGCGTGTGATGTATGTGTACTGCTGCGGCGTGTGATGTATGTGTACTACTGCGGTGGCTGCGCTGCGGCGTGTGATGTATGTGTACTGCCGCGTCGTGTGATGGTGTACTGCTGCGGCGTGTGATGTATGTGTACTGCTGCGGCGTGTGATGTATGTGTACTTCTGCGGTGGCTGCGCTGCGGCGTGTGATGTATGTGTACTGCCGCGTCGTGTGATGTATGTGTACTGCTGCGGCGTGTGATGTATGTGTACTGCTGCGGCGTGTGATGTATGTGTACTACTGCGGTGGCTGCGCTGCGGCGTGTGATGTATGTGTACTGCTGCGGCGTGTGATGTATGTGTACTGCTGCGGTGGCTGCGGTGCGGCGTGTGATGTCTGTGTACTGCTGCGGCGTGTGATGTATGTGTACTGCTGCGGCGTGTGATGTATGTGTACTGCTGCGGTAGCCGCGCTGCGGCGTGTGATGTCTGTGTACTGCTGCGTCGTGTGATGTATGTGTACTACTGCGGTAGCCGCGCTGCGGCGTGTGATGTATGTGTACTGCTGCGTCGTGTGATGTATGTGTACTGCTGCGCAGTGCGCGCTGCGGCGTCTGATGTATGTGTACTGCTGCGGCGTGTGATGTATGTGTACTGCTGTGGCGTGTGATGTATGTATACTGCTGCGGCGTGTGATGTATGTGTACTGCTGCGGCATGTGATGTATGTGTACTGCTGCTGTGGCTGCGCTGCGGCGTGTGATGTATGTGTACTGCTGCGGTGGCCGCGCTGCGGCGTGTGATGTATGTGTACTGCTGCGGCGTGTGATGTATGTATACTGCTGCGTCGTGTGATGTATGTGTACTGCTGCAGCTGTGATGTATTTGTACTGCTGCGGTGGCTGCACTGCGGCGTGTGATGTCTGTGTACTGCTGCGGTGGCCGCGCTGCGGCGTGTGATGTATGTGTACTGCTGCGGCGTGTGATGTATGTATACTGCTGCGGCGTGTGATGTATGTGTACTGCTGCGGCGTGTGATGTATGTGTACTGCTGCGGTGGCCGCGCTGCGGCGTGTGATGTATGTGTACTGCTGCGGCGTGTGATGTATGTGTACTGCTGCGTTGGCCGCGCTGCAGCGTGCGATGTATGTGTACTGCTGCGGTGGGCGCGCCGCGGCGTGTGATGTATGTGTACTGTGCAGTGCGCGCTGCGGCGTGTGATTTATGTGTACTGCTGCGGTGGGCGCGCCGCGGCGTGTGATGTATGTGTACTGCGCAGTGCGCGCTGCGGCGTGTGATGTATGTGTTCTGCTGTGGTGGCGGCGCTGCGGCGTGTGATGTCTGTGTACTGCTGCGGTAGTTGCGCTGCGGCGTGAGATGTATGTGTACTGCTGCGGTGGCTGCGCTGCGGCGTGTGATGTATGTGTACTGTTGCGGTGGCTGCGCTGCGGCGTGTGATGTATGTGTACTGCTGCGGTGGATGCGCTGCGGCGTGTGATGTATGTGTACTGCTGCGGCGTGTGATGTATGTGTACTGCTGCGGTGGCTGTGCTGCGGCGTGTGATGTATGTATACTGCTACGGTGGCCGCGCTGCGGTGGCCGCGCTGCGGCGTGTGATGTATGTGTACTGCTGCGGCGTGTGATGTATGTGTACTGCTGCGGTGGCTGCGCTGCGGCGTGTGATGTCTGTATACTGCTGCGGTGGCCGCGCTGCGGCGTGTGATGTATGTGTACTGCTGCAGTGGCTGCGCTGCGGCGTGTGATGTCTGTGTACTGCTGCGGTGGCCGCGCTGCGGCGTGTGATGTATGTGTACTGCTGCTGCGTGTGATGTATGTATAATGCGCGGCGTGTGATGTATGTGTACTGCTGCGGCGTGTGATGTATGTGTACTGCTGCCGTGGCTGCGCTGCGGCGTGTGATGTATGTGTACTGCTGCGGTGGCCGCGCTGCGGCGTGTGATGTATGTGAACTGCTGCGGCGTGTGATGTATGTGTACTACTGCGGTGGCTGCGCTGCGGCGTGTGATGTATATGTACTGCTGCGGCGGCCGCGCTGCGGCGTGTGATGTATGTGTACTGCCGCGGTGGCTACGCTGCGGCGTGTGATGTATGTGTACTGCTGCGGTGGCCGCGCTGCGGCGTGTGATGTATGTGTACTGCGCAGTGCGCACTGCGGCGTGTGATGTATGTGTACTGCTGCTGTAGCTGCGCTGCGGCGTGTGATGTATGTGTACTGCTGCGGTGGCTGCGCTGCGGGGTGTGATGTATGTGTACTGCTGCGGCGTGTGATGTATGTATACTGCTGCGGCGTGTGATGTATGTGTACTGCTGTGGCGTGTGATGTATGTGTACTGCTGCGGTGGCTGCGCTGCGGCGTGTGATGTCTGTGTACTGCTGCGGTGGCCGCGCTGCGGCGTGTGATGTATGTGTACTGCCGTGGTGGCTACGCTGCGGCGTGTGATGTATGTGTACTGCTGCGGTAGCCGAGCTGCGGCGTGTGATGTATGTGTACTGCTGCCCTGGCTGCGCTGCGGCGTGTGATGTATGTGTACTACTGCGGTGGCTGCGCTGCGGCGTGTGATGTATGTGTACTGCTGCGGTGGCCGCGCTGCGGCGTGTGCTGTATATGTGTACTGCCGCGGTGGCTGCGCTGCGGCGTGTGATGTATGTGTACTGCTGCACAGTGCGCGCTGCGGCGTGTGATGTATGTGTACTGCTGCGGCGTGTGATGTATGTGTACTGTTGCGGTGGCCGCGCTGCGACGTGTGGTGTATGTGTACTGCTGCGGTGGCCGCGCTGCGGCGTGTGATGTATGTGTACTGCTGCGGCGTGTGATGTATGTGTACTGCTGTGGTGGCTGCGCTGCGGCGTGTGATGTATGTGTACTGCTGCGGTGGCCGCGCTGCAGCGTGCGATGTATGTGTACTGCTGCGGTGGGCGCGCCGCGGCGTGTGATGTATGTGTACTGCGCAGTGCGCGCTGCGGCGTGTGATTTATGTGTACTGCTGCGGTGGGCGCGCCGCGGTGTGTGATGTATGTGTACTGCGCAGTGCGCGCTGCGGCGTGTGATGTATGTGTTCTGCTGTGGTGGCGGCGCTGCGGCGTGTAATGTCTTTGTACTGCTGCGGTAGTTGCGCTGCGGCGTGAGATGTATGTGTACTGCTGCGGTGGCTGCGCTGCGGCGTGTGATGTATGTGTACTGTTGCGGTGGCTGCGCTGCGGCGTGTGATGTATGTGTACTGCTGCGGTGGATGCGCTGCGGCGTGTGATGTATGTGTACTGCTGCGGCGTGTGATGTATGTGTACTGCTGCGGTGGCTGTGCTGCGGCGTGTGATGTATGTATACTGCTACGGTGGCCGCGATGCGGTGGCCGCGCTGCGGCGTGTGATGTATGTGTACTGCTGCGGCGTGTGATGTATGTGTACTGCTGCGGTGGCTGCGCTGCGGCGTGTGATGTCTGTATACTGCTGCGGTGGCCGCGCTGCGGCGTGTGATGTATGTGTACTGCTGCAGTGGCTGCGCTGCGGCGTGTGATGTCTGTGTACTGCTGCGGTGGCCGCGCTGCGGCGTGTGATGTATGTGTACTGCTGCTGCGTGTGATGTATGTATAATGCGCGGCGTGTGATGTATGTGTACTGCTGCGGCGTGTGATGTATGTGTACTGCTGCCGTGGCTGCGCTGCGGCGTGTGATGTATGTGTACTGCTGCGGTGGCCGCGCTGCGGCGTGTGATGTATGTGAACTGCTGCGGCGTGTGATGTTTGTATACTGCTGCGGCGTGTAATGTATGTGTACTGCTGCGGCGTGTGATGTATGTGTACTGCTGCGGTGGCTGCGCTGCGGCGTGTGATGTATATGTACTGCTGCGGTGGCCGCGCTGCGGCGTGTGATGTATGTGTACTGCCGCGGTTGCTACGCTGCGGCGTGTGATGTATGTGTACTGCTGCGGTGGCCGCACTGCGGCGTGTGATGTATGTGTACTGCTGCGGCGTGTGATGTATGTGTACTGCTGCGGTGGCTGCGCTGCGGCGTGTGATGTATATGTACTGCTGCGGTGGCCGCGCTGCGGCGTGTGATGTATTTGTACTGCTGCGGCGTGTGATGTATGTGTACTGCTGCGGTGGCTGCGCTGAGGCGTCTGATGTATGTGTACTGCTGCGGTGGCCGCGCTGTGGCGTATGATGTATGTGTACTGCTGCGGCGTGTGATGTATGTATACTGCTGCGGCCTGTGATGTATGTGTACTGCTGTGGCGTGTGAGGTATGTGTTCTGCTGCGGCGTGTGATGTATGTGTACTGCTTCGGCGTGTGATGTATGTGTACTGCTGCGGCGTGTGATGTATATGTACTGCTGCGGTGGCCGCGCTGCGGCGTGTGATGTATGTGTACTGCTGCGGCATGTGATGTATGTGTACTGCTGCGGTGAATGCGCTGCGGCGTGTGATGTATGTGTACTGCTGCGGTGGCCGTGCTGCGGCGTGTGATGTATGTGTACTGCTGCGGTGGCCGTGCCGCGGCGTGTGATGTATGTGTACTGCTGCGGCGTGTGATGTATGTGTACTGCTGCGGTGGCCGCGCTGCGGCGTGTAATGTATGTGTACTGCTACGGTGGCCGCGCTGCGGCGTGTGATGTATGTGTACTGCTGCGACGTGTGATGTATGTGTACTGCTGCGGTGGCCGCGTTGCGGCGTGTGATGTATGTGTACTGCTGCGGCGTGTGATGTATGTGTACTGCTGCGGTGGCTGCGCTGCGGCGTGTGATGTCTGTGTACTGTCGCGGTGGCTGCGCTGCGGCGTGTGATGTATGTGTACTGCTGTGGCGTGTGATGTATGTGTACTGCTGCGGTGGTCGCGCTGCGACATGTGGTGTATGTGTACTGCTGCGGCGTGTGATGTATGTATACTGCTGCGGCGTGTGATGTATGTCTACTGCTGCGGCGTATGATGTATGTTTACTGCTGCGGTGGCTGCGCTGCGGCGTGTGATGTCTGTGTACTGCTGCGGTGGCCGCGCTGCGGCGTGTGATGTATGTGTACTGCTGCGGGGTGTGATGTATGTGTACTGCTGTGGCGTGTGATGTATGTGTACTGCTGCGGTGGCTGCACTGCGGCGTGTGATGTATGTGTACTGCTGCGGCGTGTGATGTATGTATACTGCTGCGGCGTGTGATGTATGTGTACTGCTAAGGCGTGTGATGTATGTGTACTGCTGCGGTGGCTGCGCTGCTGAGTGTGATGTCTGTGTACTGCTGCGGTGGCCGCGCTGCGGCGTGTGATGTATGTGTACTGCCGCGGTGGCTAAGCTGCGGCGTGTGATGTATGTGTACTGCTGCGGTTGCCTCGCTGCGGCGTGTGATGTATGTGTACTGCTGCAGTGGCTGCGCTGCGGCGTGTGATGTATGTGTACTACTGCGGTGGCCGCGCTGCGGCGTGTGATGTATATGTGTACTGCCGCGGTGGCTGCGCTGCGGCGTGTGATGTATGTGTACTGCTGTGGCGAGTGATATATGTGTACTGCTGCGGCGTGTGATGTCTGTGTACTGCTGCGGTGGCCGCGCTGCGGCGTGTGATGTATGTGTACTGCTGCGGCGTGTGATGTATGTGTTCTGCTGCGGCGTGTGATGTATGTGTACTGCTGCGGCGTGTGATGTATGTGTACTGCTGCGGCGTGTGATGTATGTGTACTGCTGCGGTGGCTGCGCTGCGGCGTGTGATGTATATGTACTGCTGCGGAGGCCGCGCTGCGGCGTGTGATGTATGTGTACTGCTGCGGCGTATGATGTATGTGTACTGCTGCGGTGGCTGCGCTGCGGCGTGTGCTGTATGTGTACTGCTGCGGTGGCCGCGCTGCGGCGTGTGATGTATGTGTACTGCTGCGGTGGCCGCGCCGTGGCGTGTGATGTATGTGTACTGCTGCGGCGTGTGATGTATGTGTACTGCTGCGGTGGCCGCGCTGCGGCGTGTAATGTATGTGTACTGCTGCGGTGGTCGCGCTGCGGCGTGTGATGTATGTGTACTGCTGCGACGTGTGATGTATGTGTACTGCTGCGGTGGCCGCGCTGCGGCGTGTGATGTATGTGTACTGCTGCGGTGGCTGAGCTGCGGCGTGTGATGTCTGTGTACTGCCGCTGTGGCTGCGCTGCGGCGTGTGATGTATGTGTACTGCTGCGGCGTGTGATGTATGTGTACTGCTGCGGTGGTCGCGCCGCGGCGTGTGACTTATGTGTACTGCGCAGTGCGCGCTGCGGCGTGTGATGTATGTGTACTGCTGCGCAGTGCGCGCTGCGGCGTGTGATGTATGTGTACTGCTGCGGTGTCCGCGCTGCAGCGTGTGATGTATGTGTACTGCTGCGGCGTGTGATGTATGTGTACTGCTGCGCAGTTTGCGCTGCGGCGTGTGATGTATGTGTACTGCTGCGGCGTGTGATGTATGTGTACTGTTGCGGTGGCCGCGCTGCGACGTGTGGTGTATGTGTACTGCTGCGGTGGCCGCGCTGCGGCGTGTGATGTATGTGTACTGCTGCGGTGGCCGCGCTGCAGCGTGCGATGTATGTGTACTGCTGCGGTGGGCGCGCCGCGGCGTGTGATGTATGTGTACTGCGCAGTGCGCGCTGCGGCGTGTGATTTATGTGTACTGCTGCGGTGGGCGCGCCGCGGCGTGTGATGTATGTGTACTGCGCAGTGCGCGCTGCGGCGTGTGATGTATGTGTTCTGCTGTGGTGGCGGCGCTGAGGCGTGTGATGTCTGTGTACTGCTGCGGTAGTTGCGCTGCGGCGTGAGATGTATGTGTACTGCTGCGGTGGCTGCGCTGCGGCGTGTGATGTATGTGTACTGTTGCGGTGGCTGCGCTGCGGCGTGTGATGTATGTGTACTGCTGCGGTGGATGCGCTGCGGCGTGTGATGTATGTGTACTGCTGCGGCGTGTGATGTATGTGTACTGCTGCGGTGGCTGTGCTGCGGCGTGTGATGTATGTATACTGCTACGGTGGCCGCGCTGCGGTGGCCGCGCTGCGGCGTGTGATGTATGTGTACTGCTGCGGCGTGTGATGTATGTGTACTGCTGCGGTGGCTGCGCTGCGGCGTGTGATGTCTGTATACTGCTGCGGTGGCCGCGCTGCGGCGTGTGATGTATGTGTACTGCTGCAGTGGCTGCGCTGCGGCGTGTGATGTCTGTGTATTGCTGCGGTGGCCGCGCTGCGGCGTGTGATGTATGTGTACTGCTGCTGCGTGTGATGTATGTATAATGCGCGGCGTGTGATGTATGTGTACTGCTGCGGCGTGTGATGTATGTGTACTGCTGCCGTGGCTGCGCTGCGGCGTGTGATGTATGTGTACTGCTGCGGTGGCCGCGCTGCGGCGTGTGATGTATGTGAACTGCTGCGGCGTTGGATGTATGTATACTGCTGCGGTGTGTAATGTATGTGTACTGCTGCGGCGTGTGATGTATGTGTACTGCTGCGGTGGCTGCGCTGCGGCGTGTGATGTATATGTACTGCTGCGGTGGCCGGGCTGCGGCGTGTGATGTATGTGTACTGCCGCGGTGGCTACGCTGCGGCGTGTGATGTATGTGTACTGCTGCGGTGGCCGCGCTGCGGCGTGTGATGTATGTGTACTGCTGCGGTGGCCGCGCTGCGGCGTGTGATGTATATGTGTACTGCCGCGGTGGCTGCGCTGCGGCGTGTGATGTATGTGTACTGCTGCGGCGTGTGATGTATGTGTACTGCCGCGGTACTGCGCTGCGGCGTGTGATGTATGTGTACTGCTGCGGCGTGTGATGTATGTGTTCTGCTGCGGCGTGTGATGTATGTGTACTGCTGCGGCGTGTGATGTATGTGTACTGCTGCGGCGTGTGATGTATGTGTACTGCTGCGGCGTGTGATGTATGTGTACTGCTGCGGTGGCTGCGCTGCGGCGTGTGATGTATGTGTACTGCTGCGGTGGCCGCGCTGCGGCGTGTGATGTATTTGTACTGCTGCGGCGTGTGATGTATGTGTACTGCTGCGGTGGCTGCGCTGAGGCGTGTGATGTATGTGTACTGCCGCGGTTGCTACGCTGCGGCGTGTGATGTATGTGTACTGCTGCGGTGGCCGCACTGCGGCGTGTGATGTATGTGTACTGCTGCGGCGTGTGATGTATGTGTACTGCTGCGGTGGCTGCGCTGCGGCGTGTGATGTATATGTACTGCTGCGGTGGCCGCGCTGCGGCGTGTGATGTATTTGTACTGCTGCGGCGTGTGATGTATGTGTACTGCTGCGGTGGCTGCGCTGAGGCGTCTGATGTATGTGTACTGCTGCGGTGGCCGCGCTGTGGCGTATGATGTATGTGTACTGCTGCGGCGTGTGATGTATGTATACTGCTGCGGCCTGTGATGTATGTGTACTGCTGTGGCGTGTGAGGTATGTGTTCTGCTGCGGCGTGTGATGTATGTGTACTGCTTCGGCGTGTGATGTATGTGTACTGCTGCGGCGTGTGATGTATATGTACTGCTGCGGTGGCCGCGCTGCGGCGTGTGATGTATGTGTACTGCTGCGGCATGTGATGTATGTGTACTGCTGCGGTGAATGCGCTGCGGCG
The DNA here is from genome assembly GCA_036785665.1 of Chirona hameri. Lineage (NCBI taxonomy): Eukaryota > Metazoa > Arthropoda > Thecostraca > Balanomorpha > Balanidae > Chirona > Chirona hameri. The sequence continues at coordinate 314,346 of JAXIVJ010000045.1, forward strand.
TGTGATGTATGTGTACTGCTGCGGTGGCCGTGCTGCGGCGTGTGATGTATGTGTACTGCTGCGGTGGCCGTGCCGCGGCGTGTGATGTATGTGTACTGCTGCGGCGTGTGATGTATGTGTACTGCTGCGGTGGCCGCGCTGCGGCGTGTAATGTATGTGTACTGCTACGGTGGCCGCGCTGCGGCGTGTGATGTATGTGTACTGCTGCGACGTGTGATGTATGTGTACTGCTGCGGTGGCCGCGTTGCGGCGTGTGATGTATGTGTACTGCTGCGGCGTGTGATGTATGTGTACTGCTGCGGTGGCTGCGCTGCGGCGTGTGATGTCTGTGTACTGTCGCGGTGGCTGCGCTGCGGCGTGTGATGTATGTGTACTGCTGTGGCGTGTGATGTATGTGTACTGCTGCGGTGGTCGCGCTGCGACATGTGGTGTATGTGTACTGCTGCGGCGTGTGATGTATGTATACTGCTGCGGCGTGTGATGTATGTCTACTGCTGCGGCGTATGATGTATGTTTACTGCTGCGGTGGCTGCGCTGCGGCGTGTGATGTCTGTGTACTGCTGCGGTGGCCGCGCTGCGGCGTGTGATGTATGTGTACTGCTGCGGGGTGTGATGTATGTGTACTGCTGTGGCGTGTGATGTATGTGTACTGCTGCGGTGGCTGCACTGCGGCGTGTGATGTATGTGTACTGCTGCGGCGTGTGATGTATGTATACTGCTGCGGCGTGTGATGTATGTGTACTGCTAAGGCGTGTGATGTATGTGTACTGCTGCGGTGGCTGCGCTGCGGAGTGTGATGTCTGTGTACTGCTGCGGTGGCCGCGCTGCGGCGTGTGATGTATGTGTACTGCCGCGGTGGCTAAGCTGCGGCGTGTGATGTATGTGTACTGCTGCGGTTGCCTCGCTGCGGCGTGTGATGTATGTGTACTGCTGCAGTGGCTGCGCTGCGGCGTGTGATGTATGTGTACTACTGCGGTGGCCGCGCTGCGGCGTGTGATGTATATGTGTACTGCCGCGGTGGCTGCGCTGCGGCGTGTGATGTATGTGTACTGCTGTGGCGAGTGATATATGTGTACTGCTGCGGCGTGTGATGTCTGTGTACTGCTGCGGTGGCCGCGCTGCGGCGTGTGATGTATGTGTACTGCTGCGGCGTGTGATGTATGTGTTCTGCTGCGGCGTGTGATGTATGTGTACTGCTGCGGCGTGTGATGTATGTGTACTGCTGCGGCGTGTGATGTATGTGTACTGCTGCGGTGGCTGCGCTGCGGCGTGTGATGTATATGTACTGCTGCGGAGGCCGCGCTGCGGCGTGTGATGTATGTGTACTGCTGCGGCGTATGATGTATGTGTACTGCTGCGGTGGCTGCGCTGCGGCGTGTGCTGTATGTGTACTGCTGCGGTGGCCGCGCTGCGGCGTGTGATGTATGTGTACTGCTGCGGTGGCCGCGCCGTGGCGTGTGATGTATGTGTACTGCTGCGGCGTGTGATGTATGTGTACTGCTGCGGTGGCCGCGCTGCGGCGTGTAATGTATGTGTACTGCTGCGGTGGTCGCGCTGCGGCGTGTGATGTATGTGTACTGCTGCGACGTGTGATGTATGTGTACTGCTGCGGTGGCCGCGCTGCGGCGTGTGATGTATGTGTACTGCTGCGGTGGCTGAGCTGCGGCGTGTGATGTCTGTGTACTGCCGCTGTGGCTGCGCTGCGGCGTGTGATGTATGTGTACTGCTGCGGCGTGTGATGTATGTGTACTGCTGCGGTGGTCGCGCCGCGGCGTGTGACTTATGTGTACTGCGCAGTGCGCGCTGCGGCGTGTGATGTATGTGTACTGCTGCGCAGTGCGCGCTGCGGCGTGTGATGTATGTGTACTGCTGCGGTGTCCGCGCTGCAGCGTGTGATGTATGTGTACTGCTGCGGCGTGTGATGTATGTGTACTGCTGCGCAGTTTGCGCTGCGGCGTGTGATGTATGTGTACTGCTGCGGCGTGTGATGTATGTGTACTGTTGCGGTGGCCGCGCTGCGACGTGTGGTGTATGTGTACTGCTGCGGTGGCCGCGCTGCGGCGTGTGATGTATGTGTACTGCTGCGGTGGCCGCGCTGCAGCGTGCGATGTATGTGTACTGCTGCGGTGGGCGCGCCGCGGCGTGTGATGTATGTGTACTGCGCAGTGCGCGCTGCGGCGTGTGATTTATGTGTACTGCTGCGGTGGGCGCGCCGCGGCGTGTGATGTATGTGTACTGCGCAGTGCGCGCTGCGGCGTGTGATGTATGTGTTCTGCTGTGGTGGCGGCGCTGAGGCGTGTGATGTCTGTGTACTGCTGCGGTAGTTGCGCTGCGGCGTGAGATGTATGTGTACTGCTGCGGTGGCTGCGCTGCGGCGTGTGATGTATGTGTACTGTTGCGGTGGCTGCGCTGCGGCGTGTGATGTATGTGTACTGCTGCGGTGGATGCGCTGCGGCGTGTGATGTATGTGTACTGCTGCGGCGTGTGATGTATGTGTACTGCTGCGGTGGCTGTGCTGCGGCGTGTGATGTATGTATACTGCTACGGTGGCCGCGCTGCGGTGGCCGCGCTGCGGCGTGTGATGTATGTGTACTGCTGCGGCGTGTGATGTATGTGTACTGCTGCGGTGGCTGCGCTGCGGCGTGTGATGTCTGTATACTGCTGCGGTGGCCGCGCTGCGGCGTGTGATGTATGTGTACTGCTGCAGTGGCTGCGCTGCGGCGTGTGATGTCTGTGTATTGCTGCGGTGGCCGCGCTGCGGCGTGTGATGTATGTGTACTGCTGCTGCGTGTGATGTATGTATAATGCGCGGCGTGTGATGTATGTGTACTGCTGCGGCGTGTGATGTATGTGTACTGCTGCCGTGGCTGCGCTGCGGCGTGTGATGTATGTGTACTGCTGCGGTGGCCGCGCTGCGGCGTGTGATGTATGTGAACTGCTGCGGCGTGTGATGTATGTATACTGCTGCGGTGTGTAATGTATGTGTACTGCTGCGGCGTGTGATGTATGTGTACTGCTGCGGTGGCTGCGCTGCGGCGTGTGATGTATATGTACTGCTGCGGTGGCCGGGCTGCGGCGTGTGATGTATGTGTACTGCCGCGGTGGCTACGCTGCGGCGTGTGATGTATGTGTACTGCTGCGGTGGCCGCGCTGCGGCGTGTGATGTATGTGTACTGCTGCGGTGGCCGCGCTGCGGCGTGTGATGTATATGTGTACTGCCGCGGTGGCTGCGCTGCGGCGTGTGATGTATGTGTACTGCTGCGGCGTGTGATGTATGTGTACTGCCGCGGTACTGCGCTGCGGCGTGTGATGTATGTGTACTGCTGCGGCGTGTGATGTATGTGTTCTGCTGCGGCGTGTGATGTATGTGTACTGCTGCGGCGTGTGATGTATGTGTACTGCTGCGGCGTGTGATGTATGTGTACTGCTGCGGCGTGTGATGTATGTGTACTGCTGCGGTGGCTGCGCTGCGGCGTGTGATGTATGTGTACTGCTGCGGTGGCCGCGCTGCGGCGTGTGATGTATTTGTACTGCTGCGGCGTGTGATGTATGTGTACTGCTGCGGTGGCTGCGCTGAGGCGTCTGATGTATATGTACTGCTGCGGTGGCCGCGCTGTGGCGTATGATGTATGTGTACTGCTGCGGCGTGTGATGTATGTATACTGCTGCGGCCTGTGATGTATGTGTACTGCTGTGGCGTGTGATGTATGTGTTCTGCTGCGGCGTGTGATGTATGTGTACTGCTTCGGCGTGTGATGTATGTGTACTGCTGCGGCGTGTGATGTATATGTACTGCTGCGGTGGCCGCGCTGCGGCGTGTGATGTATGTGTACTGCTGCGGCATGTGATGTATGTGTACTGCTGCGGTGACTGCGCTGCGGCGTGTGATGTATGTGTACTGCTGCGGTGGCCGTGCTGCGGCGTGTGATGTATGTGTACTGCTGCGGTGGCCGCGCCGCGGCGTGTGATGTATGTGTACTGCTGCGGCGTGTGATGTATGTATACTGCTGCGGCGTGTGATGTATGTGTACTGCTGCGGTGGCCGCGCTGCGGCGTGTGATGTATATGTGTACTGCCGCGGTGGCTGCGCTGCGGCGTGTGATGTATGTGTACTGCTGCGGCGTGTGATGTATGTGTACTGCTGCGGCGTGTGATGTATGTGTACTGCTGCGGCGTGTGATGTATGTGTACTGCTGCGGTGGCTGCGGTGCGGCGTGTGATGTCTGTGTACTGCTGCGGTAGCCGCGCTGCGGCGTGTGATGTATGTGTACTGCTGCGTCGTGTGATGTATGTGTACTGCTGCGCAGTGCGCGCTACGGCGTGTGATGTATGTGTACTGCTGCGGCGTGTGATGTATGTGTACTGCTGTGGCGTGTGATGTATGTATACTGCTGCGGCGTGTGATGTATGTGTACTGCTGCGGCATGTGATGTATGTGTACTGCTGCTGTGGCTGCGCTGCGGCGTGTGATGTATGTGTACTGCTGCGGTGGCCGCGCTGCGGCGTGTGATGTATGTGTACTGCTGCGGCGTGTGATGTATGTATACTGCTGCGTCGTGTGATGTATGTGTACTGCTGCAGCTGTGATGTATTTGTACTGCTGCGGTGGCTGCACTGCGGCGTGTGATGTCTGTGTACTGCTGCGGTGGCCGCGCTGCGGCGTGTGATGTATGTGTACTGCTGCGGCGTGTGATGTATGTATACTGCTGCGGCGTGTGATGTATGTGTACTGCTGCGGCGTGTGATGTATGTGTACTGCTGCGGTGGCCGCGCTGCGGCGTGTGATGTATGTGTACTGCTGCGGCGTGTGATGTATGTGTACTGCTGCGGTGGCCGCGCTGCAGCGTGCGATGTATGTGTACTGCTGCGGTGGGCGCGCCGCGGCGTGTGATGTATTGTACTGCGCAGTGCGCGCTGCGGCGTGTGATTTATGTGTACTGCTGCGGTGGGCGCGCCGCGGCGTGTGATGTATGTGTACTGCGCAGTGCGCGCTGCGGCGTGTGATGTATGTGTTCTGCTGTGGTGGCGGCGCTGCGGCGTGTGATGTCTGTGTACTGCTGCGGTAGTTGCGCTGCGGCGTGAGATGTATGTGTACTGCTGCGGTGGCTGCGCTGCGGCGTGTGATGTATGTGTACTGTTGCGGTGGCTACGCTGCGGCGTGTGATGTATGTGTACTGCTCCGGTGGATGCGCTGCGGCGTGTGATGTATGTGTACTGCTGCGGCGTGTGATGTATGTGTACTGCTGCGGTGGCTGTGCTGCGGCGTGTGATGTATGTATACTGCTACGGTGGCCGCGCTGCGGTGGCCGCGCTGCGGCGTGTGATGTATGTGTACTGCTGCGGCGTGTGATGTATGTGTACTGCTGCGGTGGCTGCGCTGCGGCGTGTGATGTCTGTATACTGCTGCGGTGGCCGCGCTGCGGCGTGTGATGTATGTGTACTGCTGCAGTGGCTGCGCTGCGGCGTGTGATGTCTGTGTACTGCTGCGGTGGCCGCGCTGCGGCGTGTGATGTATGTGTACTGCTGCTGCGTGTGATGTATGTATAATGCGCGGCGTGTGATGTATGTGTACTGCTGCGGCGTGTGATGTATGTGTACTGCTGCCGTGGCTGCGCTGCGGCGTGTGATGTATGTGTACTGCTGCGGTGGCCACGCTGCGGCGTGTGATGTATGTGAACTGCTGCGGCGTGTGATGTATGTATACTGCTGCGGTGTGTAATGTATGTGTACTGCTGCGGCGTGTGATGTATGTGTACTGCTGCGGTGGCTGCGCTGCGGCGTGTGATGTATATGTACTGCTGCGGTGGCCGCGCTTCGGCGCGTGATGTATGTGTACTGCCGCGGTGGCTACGCTGCGGCGTGTGATGTATGTGTACTGCTGCGGTGGCCGCGCTGCGGCGTGTGATGTATGTGTACTGCTGCGGTGGCCGCGCTGCGGCGTGTGATGTATATGTGTACTGCCGCGGTGGCTGCGCTGCGGCGTGTGATGTATGTGTACTGCTGCGGCGTGTGATGTATGTGTACTGCTGCGGTGGCTGCGCTGCGGTGTGTGATGTCTGTGTACTGCTGCGGTGGCCGCGCTGCGGCGTGTGATGTATGTGTACTGCTGCGGCGTGTGATGTATGTGTACTGCTGCGCAGTGCGCGCTGCGGCGTGTGATGTATGTGTACTGCTGCGGCGTGTGATGTATGTGTACTGCTGCGGCGTGTGATGTATTTATACTGCTGCGGCGTGTGATGTATGTGTACTGCTGCGGTGGCTGCGCTGCGGCGTGTGATGTATGTGTACTGCTGCGGTGGCCGCGCTGCGGCGTGTGATGTATGTGTACTGCTGCGGCGTGTGATGTATGTATACTGGTGCGGCGTGTGATGTATGTGTACTGCTGCGGCGTGTGATGTATGTGTTCTGCTGCGGCGTGTGATGTATGTGTACTGCTGCGGCGTGTGATGTATGTGTACTGCTGCGGCGTGTGATGTATGTGTACTGCTGCGGCGTGTGATGTATGTGTACTGCTGCGGTGGCTGCGCTGCGGCGTGTGATGTATATGTACTGCTGCGGTGGCCGCGCTGCGGCGTGTGATGTATTTGTACTGCTGAGGCGTGTGATGTATGTGTACTGCTGCGGTGGCTGCGCTGAGGCGTCTGATGTATATGTACTGCTGCGGTGGCCGCGCTGTGGCGTATGATGTATGTGTACTGCTGCGGCGTGTGATGTATGTATACTGCTGCGGCCTGTGATGTATGTGTACTGCTGTGGCGTGTGATGTATGTGTTCTGCTGCGGCGTGTGATGTATGTGTACTGCTTCGGCGTGTGATGTATGTGTACTGCTGCGGCGTGTGATGTATATGTACTGCTGCGGTGGCCGCGCTGCGGCATGTGATGTATGTGTACTGCTGCGGCATGTGATGTATGTGTACTGCTGCGGTGACTGCGCTGCGGCGTGTGATGTATGTGTACTGCTGCAGTGGCCGTGCTGCGGCGTGTGATGTATGTGTACTGCTGCGGTGGCCGCGCCGCGGCGTGTGATGTATGTGTACTGCTGCGGCGTGTGATGTATGTATACTGCTGCGGCGTGTGATGTATGTGTACTGCTGCGGTGGCCGCGCTGCGGCGTGTGATGTATATGTGTACTGCCGCGGTGGCTGCGCTGCGGCGTGTGATGTATGTGTACTGCTGCGGCGTGTGATGTATGTGTACTGCTGCGGCGTGTGATGTATGTGTACTGCTGCGGTGGCTGCGGTGCGGCGTGTGATGTCTGTGTACTGCTGCGGTAGCCGCGCTGCGGCGTGTGATGTATGTGTACTGCTGCGTCGTGTGATGTATGTGTACTGCTGCGCAGTGCGCGCTGCGGCGTGTGATGTATGTGTACTGCTGCGGCGTGTGATGTATGTGTACTGCTGTGGCGTGTGATGTATGTATACTGCTGCGGCGTGTGATGTATGTGTACTGCTGCGGCATGTGATGTATGTGTACTGCTGCTGTGGCTGCGCTGCGGCGTGTGATGTATGTGTACTGCTGCGGTGGCCGCGCTGCGGCGTGTGATGTATGTGTACTGCTGCGGCGTGTGATGTATGTATACTGCTGCGTCGTGTGATGTATGTGTACTGCTGCAGCTGTGATGTATTTGTACTGCTGCGGTGGCTGCACTGCGGCGTGTGATGTCTGTGTACTGCTGCGGTGGCCGCGCTGCGGCGTGTGATGTATGTGTACTGCTGCGGCGTGTGATGTATGTATACTGCTGCGGCGTGTGATGTATGTGTACTGCTGCGGCGAGTGATGTATGTGTACTGCTGCGGTGGCCGCGCTGCGGCGTGTGATGTATGTGTACTGCTGCGGCGTGTGATGTATGTGTACTGCTGCGGTGGCCGCGCTGCAGCGTGCGATGTATGTGTACTGCTGCGGTGGGCGCGCCGCGGCGTGTGATGTATGTGTACTGCGCAGTGCGCGCTGAGGCGTGTGATTTATGTGTACTGCTGCGGTGGGCGCGCCGCGGCGTGTGATGTATTTGTACTGCGCAGTGCGCGCTGCGGCGTGTGATGTATGTGTTCTGCTGTGGTGGCGGCGCTGCGGCGTGTGATGTCTGTGTACTGCTGCGGTAGTTGCGCTGCGGCGTGAGATGTATGTGTACTGCTGCGGTGGCTACGCTGCGGCGTGTGATGTATGTGTACTGTTGCGGTGGCTACGCTGCGGCGTGTGATGTATGTGTACTGCTCCGGTGGATGCGCTGCGGCGTGTGATGTATGTGTACTGCTGCGGCGTGTGATGTATGTGTACTGCTGCGGTGGCTGTGCTGCGGCGTGTGATGTATGTATACTGCTACGGTGGCCGCGCTGCGGTGGCCGCGCTGCGGCGTGTGATGTATGTGTACTGCTGCGGCGTGTGATGTATGTGTACTGCTGCGGTGGCTGCGCTGCGGCGTGTGATGTCTGTATACTGCTGCGGTGGCCGCGCTGCGGCGTGTGATGTATGTGTACTGCTGCAGTGGCTGCGCTGCGGCGTGTGATGTCTGTGTACTGCTGCGGTGGCCGCGCTGCGGCGTGTGATGTATGTGTACTGCTGCTGCGTGTGATGTATGTATAATGCGCGGCGTGTGATGTATGTGTACTGCTGCGGCGTGTGATGTATCTGTACTGCTGCCGTGGCTGCGCTGCGGCGTGTGATGTATGTGTACTGCTGCGGTGGCCGCGCTGCGGCGTGTGATGTATGTGAACTGCTGCGGCGTGTGATGTATGTATACTGCTGCGGTGTGTAATGTATGTGTACTGCTGCGGCGTGTGATGTATGTGTACTGCTGCGGTGGCTGCGATGCGGCGTGTGATGTATATGTACTGCTGCGGTGGCCGCGCTTCGGCGTGTGATGTATGTGTACTGCCGCGGTGGCTACGCTGCGGCGTGTGATGTATGTGTACTGCTGCGGTGGCCGCGCTGCGGCGTGTGATGTATGTGTACTGCTGCGGTGGCCGCGCTGCGGCGTGTGATGTATATGTGTACTGCCGCGGTGGCTGCGCTGCGGCGTGTGATGTATGTGTACTGCTGCGGCGTGTGATGTATGTGTACTGCTGCGGTGGCTGCGCTGCGGTGTGTGATGTCTGTGTACTGCTGCGGTGGCCGCGCTGCGGCGTGTGATGTATGTGTACTGCTGCGGCGTGTGATGTATGTGTACTGCTGCGCAGTGCGCGCTGCGGCGTGTGATGTATGTGTACTGCTGCGGCGTGTGATGTATGTGTACTGCTGCGGCGTGTGATGTATGTATACTGCTGCGGCGTGTGATGTATGTGTACTGCTGCGGTGGCTGCGCTGCGGCGTGTGATGTATGTGTACTGCTGCGGTGGCCGCGCTGCGGCGTGTGATGTATGTGTACTGCTGCGGCGTGTGATGTATGTATACTGGTGCGGCGTGTGATGTATGTGTACTGCTGCGGCGTGTGATGTATGTGTTCTGCTGCGGCGTGTGATGTATGTGTACTGCTGCGGCGTGTGATGTATGTGTACTGCTGCGGCGTGTGATGTATGTGTACTGCTGCGGCGTGTGATGTATGTGTACTGCTGCGGTGGCTGCGCTGCGGCGTGTGATGTATATGTACTGCTGCGGTGGCCGCGCTGCGGCGTGTGATGTATTTGTACTGCTGAGGCGTGTGATGTATGTGTACTGCTGCGGTGGCTGCGCTGAGGCGTCTGATGTATATGTACTGCTGCGGTGGCCGCGCTGTGGCGTATGATGTATGTGTACTGCTGCGGCGTGTGGTGTATGTATACTGCTGCGGCCTGTGATGTATGTGTACTGCTGTGGCGTGTGATGTATGTGTTCTGCTGCGGCGTGTGATGTATGTGTACTGCTTCGGCGTGTGATGTATGTGTACTGCTGCGGCGTGTGATGTATATGTACTGCTGCGGTGGCCGCGCTGCGGCGTGTGATGTATGTGTACTGCTGCGGCATGTGATGTATGTGTACTGCTGTGGTGACTGCGCTGCGGCGTGTGATGTATGTGTACTGCTGCGGTGGCCGTGCTGCGGCGTGTGATGTATGTGTACTGCTGCGGTGGCCGCGCCGCGGCGTGTGATGTATGTGTACTGCTGCGGCGTGTGATGTATGTATACTGCTGCGGCGTGTGATGTATGTGTACTGCTGCGGTGGCCGCGCTGCGGCGTGTGATGTATATGTGTACTGCCGCGGTGGCTGCGCTGCGGCGTGTGATGTATGTGTACTGCTGCGGCGTGTGATGTATGTGTACTGCTGCGGCGTGTGATGTATGTGTACTGCTGCGGTGGCTGCGGTGCGGCGTGTGATGTCTGTGTACTGCTGCGGTAGCCGCGCTGCGGCGTGTGATGTATGTGTACTGCTGCGTCGTGTGATGTATGTGTACTGCTGCGCAGTGCGCGCTGCGGCGTGTGATGTATGTGTACTGCTGCGGCGTGTGATGTATGTGTACTGCTGTGGCGTGTGATGTATGTATTCTGCTGCGGCGTGTGATGTATGTGTACTGCTGCGGCATGTGATGTATGTGTACTGCTGCTGTGGCTGCGCTGCGGCGTGTGATGTATGTGTACTGCTGCGGTGGCCGCGCTGCGGCGTGTGATGTATGTGTACTGCTGCGGCGTGTGATGTATGTATACTGCTGCGTCGTGTGATGTATGTGTACTGCTGCAGCTGTGATGTATTTGTACTGCTGCGGTGGCTGCACTGCGGCGTGTGATGTCTGTGTACTGCTGCGGTGGCCGCGCTGCGGCGTGTGATGTATGTGTACTGCTGCGGCGTGTGATGTATGTATACTGCTGCGGCGTGTGATGTATGTGTACTGCTGCGGCGTGTGATGTATGTGTACTGCTGCGGTGGCCGCGCTGCGGCGTGTGATGTATGTGTACTGCTGCGGCGTGTGATGTATGTGTACTGCTGCGGTGGCCGCGCCGCGGAATGTGATGTATGTGTACTGCTGCAGCGTGTGATGTATGTGTACTGCTGCGGTGGCTGCGCTGCGGCGTGTGATGTATGTGTACTGCTGCTGTGGCCGCGCTGCGGCGTGTGATGTATGTGTACTGCTGCGGTGGCCGCGCCGCGGCGTGTGATGTATGTGTACTGATGCGGTGGCCGCGCTGCGGCTTGTGATGTATGTGTACTGCTGCGGTGGCCGCGCTGCGGCGTGTGATGTATGTGTACTGCAACGACGTGTGATGTATGTTTACTGCTGCGGCGTGTGATGTATGTGTACTGCTGCGGTGGCTGCGCTGCGACGTGTGATGTATGTGTACCGCTGCGGTGGCCGCGCTGCGGCGTGTGATGTATGTGTACTGCTGCGGTGGCCGCGCTGCGGCGTGTGATGTATATGTGTACTGCCGCGGTGGCTGCGCTGCGGCGTGTGATGTATGTGTACTGCTGCGGCGTGTGATGTATGTGTACTGCTGCGGTGGCTGCGCTGCGGTGTGTGATGTCTGTGTACTGCTGCGGTGGCCGCGCTGCGGCGTGTGATGTATGTGTACTGCTGCGGCGTGTGATGTATGTGTACTGCTGCGCAGTGCGCGCTGCGGCGTGTGATGTATGTGTACTGCTGCGGCGTGTGATGTATGTGTACTGCTGCGGCGTGTGATGTATTTATACTGCTGCGGCGTGTGATGTATGTGTACTGCTGCGGTGGCTGCGCTGCGGCGTGTGATGTATGTGTACTGCTGCGGTGGCCGCGCTGCGGCGTGTGATGTATGTGTACTGCTGCGGCGTGTGATGTATGTATACTGGTGCGGCGTGTGATGTATGTGTACTGCTGCGGCGTGTGATGTATGTGTTCTGCTGCGGCGTGTGATGTATGTGTACTGCTGCGGCGTGTGATGTATGTGTACTGCTGCGGCGTGTGATGTATGTGTACTGCTGCGGCGTGTGATGTATGTGTACTGCTGCGGTGGCTGCGCTGCGGCGTGTGATGTATATGTACTGCTGCGGTGGCCGCGCTGCGGCGTGTGATGTATTTGTACTGCTGAGGCGTGTGATGTATGTGTACTGCTGCGGTGGCTGCGCTGAGGCGTCTGATGTATATGTACTGCTGCGGTGGCCGCGCTGTGGCGTATGATGTATGTGTACTGCTGCGGCGTGTGATGTATGTATACTGCTGCGGCCTGTGATGTATGTGTACTGCTGTGGCGTGTGATGTATGTGTTCTGCTGCGGCGTGTGATGTATGTGTACTGCTTCGGCGTGTGATGTATGTGTACTGCTGCGGCGTGTGATGTATATGTACTGCTGCGGTGGCCGCGCTGCGGCATGTGATGTATGTGTACTGCTGCGGCATGTGATGTATGTGTACTGCTGCGGTGACTGCGCTGCGGCGTGTGATGTATGTGTACTGCTGCAGTGGCCGTGCTGCGGCGTGTGATGTATGTGTACTGCTGCGGTGGCCGCGCCGCGGCGTGTGATGTATGTGTACTGCTGCGGCGTGTGATGTATGTATACTGCTGCGGCGTGTGATGTATGTGTACTGCTGCGGTGGCCGCGCTGCGGCGTGTGATGTATATGTGTACTGCCGCGGTGGCTGCGCTGCGGCGTGTGATGTATGTGTACTGCTGCGGCGTGTGATGTATGTGTACTGCTGCGGCGTGTGATGTATGTGTACTGCTGCGGCGTGTGATGTATGTGTACTGCTGCGGTGGCTGCGGTGCGGCGTGTGATGTCTGTGTACTGCTGCGGTAGCCGCGCTGCGGCGTGTGATGTATGTGTACTGCTGCGTCGTGTGATGTATGTGTACTGCTGCGCAGTGCGCGCTGCGGCGTGTGATGTATGTGTACTGCTGCGGCGTGTGATGTATGTGTACTGCTGTGGCGTGTGATGTATGTATACTGCTGCGGCGTGTGATGTATGTGTACTGCTGCGGCATGTGATGTATGTGTACTGCTGCTGTGGCTGCGCTGCGGCGTGTGATGTATGTGTACTGCTGCGGTGGCCGCGCTGCGGCGTGTGATGTATGTGTACTGCTGCGGCGTGTGATGTATGTATACTGCTGCGTCGTGTGATGTATGTGTACTGCTGCAGCTGTGATGTATTTGTACTGCTGCGGTGGCTGCACTGCGGCGTGTGATGTCTGTGTACTGCTGCGGTGGCCGCGCTGCGGCGTGTGATGTATGTGTACTGCTGCGGCGTGTGATGTATGTATACTGCTGCGGCGTGTGATGTATGTGTACTGCTGCGGCGAGTGATGTATGTGTACTGCTGCGGTGGCCGCGGTGCGGCGTGTGATGTATGTGTACTGCTGCGGCGTGTGATGTATGTGTACTGCTGCGGTGGCCGCGCTGCAGCGTGCGATGTATGTGTACTGCTGCGGTGGGCGCGCCGCGGCGTGTGATGTATGTGTACTGCGCAGTGCGCGCTGAGGCGTGTGATTTATGTGTACTGCTGCGGTGGGCGCGCCGCGGCGTGTGATGTATTTGTACTGCGCAGTGCGCGCTGCGGCGTGTGATGTATGTGTTCTGCTGTGGTGGCGGCGCTGCGGCGTGTGATGTCTGTGTACTGCTGCGGTAGTTGCGCTGCGGCGTGAGATGTATGTGTACTGCTGCGGTGGCTGCGCTGCGGCGTGTGATGTATGTGTACTGTTGCGGTGGCTACGCTGCGGCGTGTGATGTATGTGTACTGCTCCGGTGGATGCGCTGCGGCGTGTGATGTATGTGTACTGCTGCGGTGTGTGATGTATGTGTACTGCTGCGGTGGCTGTGCTGCGGCGTGTGATGTATGTATACTGCTACGGTGGCCGCGCTGCGGTGGCCGCGCTGCGGCGTGTGATGTATGTGTACTGCTGCGGCGTGTGATGTATGTGTACTGCTGCGGTGGCTGCGCTGCGGCGTGTGATGTCTGTATACTGCTGCGGTGGCCGCGCTGCGGCGTGTGATGTATGTGTACTGCTGCAGTGGCTGCGCTGCGGCGTGTGATGTCTGTGTACTGCTGCGGTGGCCGCGCTGCGGCGTGTGATGTATGTGTACTGCTGCTGCGTGTGATGTATGTATAATGCGCGGCGTGTGATGTATGTGTACTGCTGCGGCGTGTGATGTATCTGTACTGCTGCCGTGGCTGCGCTGCGGCGTGTGATGTATGTGTACTGCTGCGGTGGCCGCGCTGCGGCGTGTGATGTATGTGAACTGCTGCGGCGTGTGATGTATGTATACTGCTGCGGTGTGTAATGTATGTGTACTGCTGCGGCGTGTGATGTATGTGTACTGCTGCGGTGGCTGCGATGCGGCGTGTGATGTATATGTACTGCTGCGGTGGCCGCGCTTCGGCGTGTGATGTATGTGTACTGCCGCGGTGGCTACGCTGCGGCGTGTGATGTATGTGTACTGCTGCGGTGGCCGCGCTGCGGCGTGTGATGTATGTGTACTGCTGCGGTGGCCGCGCTGCGGCGTGTGATGTATATGTGTACTGCCGCGGTGGCTGCGCTGCGGCGTGTGATGTATGTGTACTGCTGCGGCGTGTGATGTATGTGTACTGCTGCGGTGGCTGCGCTGCGGTGTGTGATGTCTGTGTACTGCTGCGGTGGCCGCGCTGCGGCGTGTGATGTATGTGTACTGCTGCGGCGTGTGATGTATGTGTACTGCTGCGCAGTGCGCGCTGCGGCGTGTGATGTATGTGTACTGCTGCGGCGTGTGATGTATGTGTACTGCTGCGGCGTGTGATGTATGTATACTGCTGCGGCGTGTGATGTATGTGTACTGCTGCGGTGGCTGCGCTGCGGCGTGTGATGTATGTGTACTGCTGCGGTGGCCGCGCTGCGGCGTGTGATGTATGTGTACTGCTGCGGCGTGTGATGTATGTATACTGGTGCGGCGTGTGATGTATGTGTACTGCTGCGGCGTGTGATGTATGTGTTCTGCTGCGGCGTGTGATGTATGTGTACTGCTGCGGCGTGTGATGTATGTGTACTGCTGCGGCGTGTGATGTATGTGTACTGCTGCGGCGTGTGATGTATGTGTACTGCTGCGGTGGCTGCGCTGCGGCGTGTGATGTATATGTACTGCTGCGGTGGCCGCGCTGCGGCGTGTGATGTATTTGTACTGCTGAGGCGTGTGATGTATGTGTACTGCTGCGGTGGCTGCGCTGAGGCGTCTGATGTATATGTACTGCTGCGGTGGCCGCGCTGTGGCGTATGATGTATGTGTACTGCTGCGGCGTGTGGTGTATGTATACTGCTGCGGCCTGTGATGTATGTGTACTGCTGTGGCGTGTGATGTATGTGTTCTGCTGCGGCGTGTGATGTATGTGTACTGCTTCGGCGTGTGATGTATGTGTACTGCTGCGGCGTGTGATGTATATGTACTGCTGCGGTGGCCGCGCTGCGGCGTGTGATGTATGTGTACTGCTGCGGCATGTGATGTATGTGTACTGCTGTGGTGACTGCGCTGCGGCGTGTGATGTATGTGTACTGCTGCGGTGGCCGTGCTGCGGCGTGTGATGTATGTGTACTGCTGCGGTGGCCGCGCCGCGGCGTGTGATGTATGTGTACTGCTGCGGCGTGTGATGTATGTATACTGCTGCGGCGTGTGATGTATGTGTACTGCTGCGGTGGCCGCGCTGCGGCGTGTGATGTATATGTGTACTGCCGCGGTGGCTGCGCTGCGGCGTGTGATGTATGTGTACTGCTGCGGCGTGTGATGTATGTGTACTGCTGCGGCGTGTGATGTATGTGTACTGCTGCGGTGGCTGCGGTGCGGCGTGTGATGTCTGTGTACTGCTGCGGTAGCCGCGCTGCGGCGTGTGATGTATGTGTACTGCTGCGTCGTGTGATGTATGTGTACTGCTGCGCAGTGCGCGCTGCGGCGTGTGATGTATGTGTACTGCTGCGGCGTGTGATGTATGTGTACTGCTGTGGCGTGTGATGTATGTATTCTGCTGCGGCGTGTGATGTATGTGTACTGCTGCGGCATGTGATGTATGTGTACTGCTGCTGTGGCTGCGCTGCGGCGTGTGATGTATGTGTACTGCTGCGGTGGCCGCGCTGCGGCGTGTGATGTATGTGTACTGCTGCGGCGTGTGATGTATGTATACTGCTGCGTCGTGTGATGTATGTGTACTGCTGCAGCTGTGATGTATTTGTACTGCTGCGGTGGCTGCACTGCGGCGTGTGATGTCTGTGTACTGCTGCGGTGGCCGCGCTGCGGCGTGTGATGTATGTGTACTGCTGCGGCGTGTGATGTATGTATACTGCTGCGGCGTGTGATGTATGTGTACTGCTGCGGCGTGTGATGTATGTGTACTGCTGCGGTGGCCGCGCTGCGGCGTGTGATGTATGTGTACTGCTGCGGCGTGTGATGTATGTGTACTGCTGCGGTGGCCGCGCCGCGGAATGTGATGTATGTGTACTGCTGCGGCGTGTGATGTATGTGTACTGCTGCGGTGGCTGCGCTGCGGCGTGTGATGTATGTGTACTGCTGCTGTGGCCGCGCTGCGGCGTGTGATGTATGTGTACTGCTGCGGTGGCCGCGCCGCGGCGTGTGATGTATGTGTACTGATGCGGTGGCCGCGCTGCGGCTTGTGATGTATGTGTACTGCTGCGGTGGCCGCGCTGCGGCGTGTGATGTATGTGTACTGCAACGACGTGTGATGTATGTTTACTGCTGCGGCGTGTGATGTATGTGTACTGCTGCGGTGGCTGCGCTGCGACGTGTGATGTATGTGTACCGCTGCGGTGGCCGCGCTGCGGCATGTGATGTATGTGTACTGCTGCGGTGACTGCGCTGCGGCGTGTGATGTCTGTGTACCGCTGCGGTGGCTGCGCTGCGGCGTGTGATGTATGTGTACTAATGCGGCGTGTGATGTATGTGTACTGCTGCGGTGGCCACGCTGCGGCGTGTGATGTATGTTTACTGCTGCGGTGGCTGCGCTGCGACGTGTGATGTCTGTGTACTGCTGCGGTGGCTGCGCTGCGGCGTGTGATGTATGTGTACTGCTGCGGCGTGTGATGTATGTGTACTACTGCGGTGGCTGCGCTGCGGCGTGTGATGTATGTGTACTACTGCGGTGGCTGCGCTGCGGCGTGTGATGTATGTGTACTGCTGCGGTGGCCGTGCTGCGGCGTGTGATGTATATGTATACTGCCGCGGTGGCTGCGCTGCGGCGTGTGATGTATGTGTACTGCTGCGGCGTGTGATGTATGTGTACTGCTGCGTTGGCCGCGCTGCGGCGTGTGATGTATCTGTACTGCTGTGGCGTGTGATGTATGTGTACTGCTGCGGCGTGTGATGTATGTATACTGCTACGGTGGCCGCGCTGCGGTGGCCGCGCTGCGGCGTGTGATGTATGTGTACTGCTGCGGCGTGTGATGTATGTGTACTGCTGCGGTGGCTGCGCTGCGGCGTGTGATGTCTGTATACTGCTGCGGTGGCCGCGCTGCGGCGTGTGATGTATGTGTACTGCTGCGGTGGCCGCGCTGCGGCGTGTGATGTATGTGAACTGCTGCGGCGTGTGAGGTATGTATACTGCTGCGGTGTGTAATGTATGTGTACTGCTGCGGCGTGTGATGTATGTGTACTGCTGCGGTGGCTGCGCTGCGGCGTGTGATGTATATGTACTGCTGCGGTGGCCGGGCTGCGGCGTGTGATGTATGTGTACTGCCGCGGTGGCTACGCTGCGGCGTGTGATGTATGTGTACTGCTGCGGTGGCCGCGCTGCGGCGTGTGATGTATGTGTACTGCTGCGGTGGCCGCGCTGCGGCGTGTGATGTATATGTGTACTGCCGCGGTGGCTGCGGTGCGGCGTGTGATGTATATGTACTGCTGCGGCGTGTGATGTATGTGTACTGCCGCGGTGGCTGCGCTGCGGCGTGTGATGTATGTGTACTGCTGCGGTGGCCGCGCTGCAGCGTGTGATGTATGTGAACTGCTGCGGCGTGTGATGTATGTATACTGCTGCGGTGTGTAATGTATGTGTACTGCTGCGGCGTGTGATGTATGTGTACTGCTGCGGTGGCTGCGCTGCGGCGTGTGATGTATATGTACTGCTGCGGTGGCCGGGCTGCGGCGTGTGATGTATGTGTACTGCCGCGGTGGCTACGCTGCGGCGTGTGATGTATGTGTACTGCTGCGGTGGCCGCGCTGCGGCGTGTGATGTATGTGTACTGCTGCGGTGGCCGCGCTGCGGCGTGTGATGTATATGTGTACTGCCGCGGTGGCTGCGCTGCGGCGTGTGATGTATGTGTACTGCTGCGGCGTGTGATGTATGTGTACTGCCGCGGTGGCTGCGCTGCGGCGTGTGATGTATGTGTACTGCTGCGGCGTGTGATGTATGTGTTCTGCTGCGGCGTGTGATGTATGTGTGCTGCTGCGGCGTGTGATGTATGTGTACTGCTGCGGCGTGTGATGTATGTGTACTGCTGCGGCGTGTGATGTATGTGTACTGCTGCGGTGGCTGCGCTGCGGCGTGTGATGTTTATGTACTGCTGCGGTGGCCGCACTGCGGCGTGTGATGTATTTGTACTGCTGCGGCGTGTGATGTATGTGTACTGCTGCGGTGGCTGCGCTGAGGCGTCTGATGTATATGTACTGCTGCGGTGGCCGCGCTGTGGCGTATGATGTATGTGTACTGCTGCGGCGTGTGATGTATGTATACTGCTGCGGCCTGTGATGTATGTGTACTGCTGTGGCGTGTGATGTATGTGTTCTGCTGCGGCGTGTGATGTATGTGTACTGCTTCGGCGTGTGATGTATGTGTACTGCTGCGGCGTGTGATGTATATGTACTGCTGCGGTGGCCGCGCTGCGGCGTGTGATGTATGTGTACTGCTGCGGCATGTGATGTATGTGTACTGCTGCGGTGACTGCGCTGCGGCGTGTGATGTATGTGTACTGCTGCGGTGGCCGTGCTGCGGCGTGTGATGTATGTGTACTGCTGCGGTGGCCGCGCCGCGGCGTGTGATGTATGTGTACTGCTGCGGCGTGTGATGTATGTATACTGCTGCGGCGTGTGATGTATGTGTACTGCTGCGGTGGCCGCGCTGCGGCGTGTGATGTATATGTGTACTGCCGCGGTGGCTGCGCTGCGGCGTGTGATGTATGTGTACTGCTGCGGCGTGTGATGTATGTGTACTGCTGCGGCGTGTGATGTATGTGTACTGCTGCGGTGGCTGCGGTGCGGCGTGTGATGTCTGTGTACTGCTGCGGTAGCCGCGCTGCGGCGTGTGATGCATGTGTACTGCTGCGTCGTGTGATGTATGTGTACTGCTGCGCAGTGCGCGCTGCGGCGTGTGATGTATGTGTACTGCTGCGGCGTGTGATGTATGTGTACTGCTGCGGCATGTGATGTATGTGTACTGCTGCTGTGGCTGCGCTGCGGCGTGTGATGTATGTGTACTGCTGCGGTGGCAGCGCTGCGGCGTGTGATGTATGTGTACTGCTGCGGCGTGTGATGTATGTATACTGCTGCGTCGTGTGATGTATGTGTACTGCTGCAGCTGTGATGTATTTGTACTGCTGCGGTGGCTGCACTGCGGCGTGTGATGTCTGTGTACTGCTGCGGTGGCCGCGCTGCGGCGTGTGATGTATGTGTACTGCTGCGGCGTGTGATGTATGTATACTGCTGCGGCGTGTGATGTATGTGTACTGCTGCGGCGTGTGATGTATGTGTACTGCTGCGGTGGCCGCGCTGCGGCGTGTGATGTATGTGTACTGCTGCGGTGGCCGCGCTGCAGCGTGCGATGTATGTGTACTGCTGCGGTGGGCCCGCCGCGGCGTGTGATGTATGTGTACTGCGCAGTGCGCGCTGCGGCGTGTGATTTATGTGTACTGCTGCGGTGGGCGCGCCGCGGCGTGTGATGTATGTGTACTGCGCAGTGCGCGCTGCGGCGTGTGATGTATGTGTTCTGCTGTGGTGGCGGCGCTGCGGCGTGTGATGTCTGTGTACTGCTGCGGTAGTTGCGCTGCGGCGTGAGATGTATGTGTACTGCTGCGGTGGCTGCGCTGCGGCGTGTGATGTATGTGTACTGTTGCGGTGGCTGCGCTGCGGCGTGTGATGTATGTGTACTGCTCCGGTGGATGCGCTGCGGCGTGTGATGTATGTGTACTGCTGCGGCGTGTGATGTGTGTGTACTGCTGCGGTGGCTGTGCTGCGGCGTGTGATGTATGTATACTGCTACGGTGGCCGCGCTGCGGTGGCCGCGCTGCGGCGTGTGATGTATGTGTACTGCTGCGGCGTGTGATGTATGTGTACTGCTGCGGTGGCTGCGCTGCGGCGTGTGATGTCTGTATGCTGCTGCGGTGGCCGCGCTGCGGCGTGTGATGTATGTGTACTGCTGCAGTGGCTGCGCTGCGGCGTGTGATGTCTGTGTACTGCTGCGGTGGCCGCGCTGCGGCGTGTGATGTATGTGTACTGCTGCTGCGTGTGATGTATGTATAATGCGCGGCGTGTGATGTATGTGTACTGCTGCGGCGTGTGATGTATGTGTACTGCTGCCGTGGCTGCGCTGCGGCGTGTGATGTATGTGTACTGCTGCGGTGGTCGCGCTGCGGCGTGTGATGTATGTGAACTGCTGCGGCGTGTGATGTATGTATACTGCTGCGGTGTGTAATGTATGTGTACTGCTGCGGCGTGTGATGTATGTGTACTGCTGCGGTGGCTGCGCTGCGGCGTGTGATGTATATGTACTGCTGCGGTGGCCGCGCTGCGGCGTGTGATGTATGTGTACTGCCGCGGTGGCTACGCTGCGGCGTGTGATGTATGTGTACTGCTGCGGTGGCCGCGCTGCGGCGTGTGATGTATGTGTACTACTGCGGCGTGTGATGTATGTGTACTGCTGCGGTGGCCGCGCCGCGGAATGTGATGTATGTGTACTGCTGCGGCGTGTGATGTATGTGTACTGCTGCGGTGGCTGCGCTGCGGCGTGTGATGTATGTGTACTGCTGCTGTGGCCGCGCTGCGGCGTGTGATGTATGTGTACTGCTGCGGTGGCCGCGCCGCGGCGTGTGATGTATGTGTACTGATGCGGTGGCCGCGCTGCGGCTTGTGATGTATGTGTACTGCTGCGGTGCCCGCGCTGCGGCGTGTGATGTATGTGTACTGCAACGACGTGTGATGTATGTTTACTGCTGCGGCGTGTGATGTATGTGTACTGCTGCGGTGGCTGCGCTGCGACGTGTGATGTATGTGTACCGCTGCGGTGGCCGCGCTGCGGCATGTGATGTATGTGTACTGCTGCGGTGACTGCGCTGCGGCGTGTGATGTCTGTGTACCGCTGCGGTGGCTGCGCTGCGGCGTGTGATGTATGTGTACTGCTGCGGCGTGTGATGTATGTGTACTGCTGCGGCATGTGATGTATGTGTACTGCTGCTGTGGCTGCGCTGCGGCGTGTGATGTATGTGTACTGCTGCGGTGGCCGCGCTGCGGCGTGTGATGTATGTGTACTGCTGCGGCGTGTGATGTATGTATACTGCTGCGTCGTGTGATGTATGTGTACTGCTGCAGCTGTGATGTATTTGTACTGCTGCGGTGGCTGCACTGCGGCGTGTGATGTCTGTGTACTGCTGCGGTGGCCGCGCTGCGGCGTGTGATGTATGTGTACTGCTGCGGCGTGTGATGTATGTATACTGCTGCGGCGTGTGATGTATGTGTACTGCTGCGGCGTGTGATGTATGTGTACTGCTGCGGTGGCCGCGCTGCGGCGTGTGATGTATGTGTACTGCTGCGGCGTGTGATGTATGTGTACTGCTGCGGTGGCCGCGCTGCAGCGTGCGATGTATGTGTACTGCTGCGGTGGGCGCGCCGCGGCGTGTGATGTATGTGTACTGTGCAGTGCGCGCTGCGGCGTGTGATTTATGTGTACTGCTGCGGTGGGCGCGCCGCGGCGTGTGATGTATGTGTACTGCGCAGTGCGCGCTGCGGCGTGTGATGTATGTGTTCTGCTGTGGTGGCGGCGCTGCGGCGTGTGATGTCTGTGTACTGCTGCGGTAGTTGCGCTGCGGCGTGAGATGTATGTGTACTGCTGCGGTGGCTGCGCTGCGGCGTGTGATGTATGTGTACTGTTGCGGTGGCTGCGCTGCGGCGTGTGATGTATGTGTACTGCTGCGGTGGATGCGCTGCGGCGTGTGATGTATGTGTACTGCTGCGGCGTGTGATGTATGTGTACTGCTGCGGTGGCTGTGCTGCGGCGTGTGATGTATGTATACTGCTACGGTGGCCGCGCTGCGGTGGCCGCGCTGCGGCGTGTGATGTATGTGTACTGCTGCGGCGTGTGATGTATGTGTACTGCTGCGGTGGCTGCGCTGCGGCGTGTGATGTCTGTATACTGCTGCGGTGGCCGCGCTGCGGCGTGTGATGTATGTGTACTGCTGCAGTGGCTGCGCTGCGGCGTGTGATGTCTGTGTACTGCTGCGGTGGCCGCGCTGCGGCGTGTGATGTATGTGTACTGCTGCTGCGTGTGATGTATGTATAATGCGCGGCGTGTGATGTATGTGTACTGCTGCGGCGTGTGATGTATGTGTACTGCTGCCGTGGCTGCGCTGCGGCGTGTGATGTATGTGTACTGCTGCGGTGGCCGCGCTGCGGCGTGTGATGTATGTGAACTGCTGCGGCGTGTGATGTATGTGTACTACTGCGGTGGCTGCGCTGCGGCGTGTGATGTATATGTACTGCTGCGGCGGCCGCGCTGCGGCGTGTGATGTATGTGTACTGCCGCGGTGGCTACGCTGCGGCGTGTGATGTATGTGTACTGCTGCGGTGGCCGCGCTGCGGCGTGTGATGTATGTGTACTGCGCAGTGCGCACTGCGACGTGTGATGTATGTGTACTGCTGCGGTAGCTGCGCTGCGGCGTGTGATGTATGTGTACTGCTGCGGTGGCTGCGCTGCGGGGTGTGATGTATGTGTACTGCTGCGGCGTGTGATGTATGTATACTGCTGCGGCGTGTGATGTATGTGTACTGCTGTGGCGTGTGATGTATGTGTACTGCTGCGGTGGCTGCGCTGCGGCGTGTGATGTCTGTGTACTGCTGCGGTGGCCGCGCTGCGGCGTGTGATGTATGTGTACTGCCGTGGTGGCTACGCTGCGGCGTGTGATGTATGTGTACTGCTGCGGTAGCCGAGCTGCGGCGTGTGATGTATGTGTACTGCTGCCCTGGCTGCGCTGCGGCGTGTGATGTATGTGTACTACTGCGGTGGCTGCGCTGCGGCGTGTGATGTATGTGTACTGCTGCGGTGGCCGCGCTGCGGCGTGTGATGTATATGTGTACTGCCGCGGTGGCTGCGCTGCGGCGTGTGATGTATGTGTACTGCTGCGGCGTGTGATGTATGTGTACTGCTGCACAGTGCGCGCTGCGGCGTGTGATGTATGTGTACTGCTGCGGCGTGTGATGTATGTGTACTGTTGCGGTGGCCGCGCTGCGACGTGTGGTGTATGTGTACTGCTGCGGTGGCCGCGCTGCGGCGTGTGATGTATGTGTGCTGCTGCGGCGTGTGATGTATGTGTACTGCTGTGGTGGCTGCGCTGCGGCGTGTGATGTATGTGTACTGCTGCGGTGGCCGCGCTGCAGCGTGCGATGTATGTGTACTGCTGCGGTGGGCGCGCCGCGGCGTGTGATGTATGTGTACTGCGCAGTGCGCGCTGCGGCGTGTGATTTATGTGTACTGCTGCGGTGGGCGCGCCGCGGTGTGTGATGTATGTGTACTGCGCAGTGCGCGCTGCGGCGTGTGATGTATGTGTTCTGCTGTGGTGGCGGCGCTGCGGCGTGTAATGTCTGTGTACTGCTGCGGTAGTTGCGCTGCGGCGTGAGATGTATGTGTACTGCTGCGGTGGCTGCGCTGCGGCGTGTGATGTATGTGTACTGTTGCGGTGGCTGCGCTGCGGCGTGTGATGTATGTGTACTGCTGCGGTGGATGCGCTGCGGCGTGTGATGTATGTGTACTGCTGCGGCGTGTGATGTATGTGTACTGCTGCGGTGGCTGTGCTGCGGCGTGTGATGTATGTATACTGCTACGGTGGCCGCGATGCGGTGGCCGCGCTGCGGCGTGTGATGTATGTGTACTGCTGCGGCGTGTGATGTATGTGTACTGCTGCGGTGGCTGCGCTGCGGCGTGTGATGTCTGTATACTGCTGCGGTGGCCGCGCTGCGGCGTGTGATGTATGTGTACTGCTGCAGTGGCTGCGCTGCGGCGTGTGATGTCTGTGTACTGCTGCGGTGGCCGCGCTGCGGCGTGTGATGTATGTGTACTGCTGCTGCGTGTGATGTATGTATAATGCGCGGCGTGTGATGTATGTGTACTGCTGCGGCGTGTGATGTATGTGTACTGCTGCCGTGGCTGCGCTGCGGCGTGTGATGTATGTGTACTGCTGCGGTGGCCGCGCTGCGGCGTGTGATGTATGTGAACTGCTGCGGCGTGTGATGTATGTATACTGCTGCGGCGTGTAATGTATGTGTACTGCTGCGGCGTGTGATGTATGTGTACTGCTGCGGTGGCTGCGCTGCGGCGTGTGATGTATATGTACTGCTGCGGTGGCCGCGCTGCGGCGTGTGATGTATGTGTACTGCCGCGGTTGCTACGCTGCGGCGTGTGATGTATGTGTACTGCTGCGGTGGCCGCACTGCGGCGTGTGATGTATGTGTACTGCTGCGGCGTGTGATGTATGTGTACTGCTGCGGTGGCTGCGCTGCGGCGTGTGATGTATATGTACTGCTGCGGTGGCCGCGCTGCGGCGTGTGATGTATTTGTACTGCTGCGGCGTGTGATGTATGTGTACTGCTGCGGTGGCTGCGCTGAGGCGTCTGATGTATGTGTACTGCTGCGGTGGCCGCGCTGTGGCGTATGATGTATGTGTACTGCTGCGGCGTGTGATGTATGTATACTGCTGCGGCCTGTGATGTATGTGTACTGCTGTGGCGTGTGAGGTATGTGTTCTGCTGCGGCGTGTGATGTATGTGTACTGCTTCGGCGTGTGATGTATGTGTACTGCTGCGGCGTTTGATGTATATGTACTGCTGCGGTGGCCGCGCTGCGGCGTGTGATGTATGTGTACTGCTGCGGCATGTGATGTATGTGTACTGCTGCGGTGAATGCGCTGCGGCGTGTGATGTATGTGTACTGCTGCGGTGGCCGTGCTGCGGCGTGTGATGTATGTGTACTGCTGCGGTGGCCGTGCCGCGGCGTGTGATGTATGTGTACTGCTGCGGCGTGTGATGTATGTGTACTGCTGCGGTGGCCGCGCTGCGGCGTGTAATGTATGTGTACTGCTACGGTGGCCGCGCTGCGGCGTGTGATGTATGTGTACTGCTGCGACGTGTGATGTATGTGTACTGCTGCGGTGGCCGCGTTGCGGCGTGTGATGTATGTGTACTGCTGCGGCGTGTGATGTATGTGTACTGCTGCGGTGGCTGCGCTGCGGCGTGTGATGTCTGTGTACTGTCGCGGTGGCTGCGCTGCGGCGTGTGATGTATGTGTACTGCTGTGGCGTGTGATGTATGTCTACTGCTGCGGTGGTCGCGCTGCGACATGTGGTGTATGTGTACTGCTGCGGCGTGTGATGTATGTATACTGCTGCGGCGTGTGATGTATGTCTACTGCTGCGGCGTATGATGTATGTTTACTGCTGCGGTGGCTGCGCTGCGGCGTGTGATGTCTGTGTACTGCTGCGGTGGCCGCGCTGCGGCGTGTGATGTATGTGTACTGCTGCGGGGTGTGATGTATGTGTACTGCTGTGGCGTGTGATGTATGTGTACTGCTGCGGTGGCTGCACTGCGGCGTGTGATGTATGTGTACTGCTGCGGCGTGTGATGTATGTATACTGCTGCGGCGTGTGATGTATGTGTACTGCTAAGGCGTGTGATGTATGTGTACTGCTGCGGTGGCTGCGCTGCGGAGTGTGATGTCTGTGTACTGCTGCGGTGGCCGCGCTGCGGCGTGTGATGTATGTGTACTGCCGCGGTGGCTAAGCTGCGGCGTGTGATGTATGTGTACTGCTGCGGTTGCCTCGCTGCGGCGTGTGATGTATGTGTACTGCTGCAGTGGCTGCGCTGCGGCGTGTGATGTATGTGTACTACTGCGGTGGCCGCGCTGCGGCGTGTGATGTATATGTGTACTGCCGCGGTGGCTGCGCTGCGGCGTGTGATGTATGTGTACTGCTGTGGCGAGTGATATATGTGTACTGCTGCGGCGTGTGATGTCTGTGTACTGCTGCGGTGGCCGCGCTGCGGCGTGTGATGTATGTGTACTGCTGCGGCGTGTGATGTATGTGTTCTGCTGCGGCGTGTGATGTATGTGTACTGCTGCGGCGTGTGATGTATGTGTACTGCTGCGGCGTGTGATGTATGTGTACTGCTGCGGTGGCTGCGCTGCGGCGTGTGATGTATATGTACTGCTGCGGAGGCCGCGCTGCGGCGTGTGATGTATGTGTACTGCTGCGGCGTATGATGTATGTGTACTGCTGCGGTGGCTGCGCTGCGGCGTGTGCTGTATGTGTACTGCTGCGGTGGCCGCGCTGCGGCGTGTGATGTATGTGTACTGCTGCGGTGGCCGCGCCGTGGCGTGTGATGTATGTGTACTGCTGCGGCGTGTGATGTATGTGTACTGCTGCGGTGGCCGCGCTGCGGCGTGTAATGTATGTGTACTGCTGCGGTGGCCGCGCTGCGGCGTGTGATGTATGTGTACTGCTGCGACGTGTGATGTATGTGTACTGCTGCGGTGGCCGCGCTGCGGCGTGTGATGTATGTGTACTGCTGCGGTGGCTGAGCTGCGGCGTGTGATGTCTGTGTACTGCCGCTGTGGCTGCGCTGCGGCGTGTGATGTATGTGTACTGCTGCGGCGTGTGATGTATGTGTACTGCTGCGGTGGTCGCGCCGCGGCGTGTGACTTATGTGTACTGCGCAGTGCGCGCTGCGGCGTGTGATGTATGTGTACTGCTGCGCAGTGCGCGCTGCGGCGTGTGATGTATGTGTACTGCTGCGGTGTCCGCGCTGCAGCGTGTGATGTATGTGTACTGCTGCGGCGTGTGATGTATGGGTACTGCTGCGCAGTTTGCGCTGCGGCGTGTGATGTATGTGTACTGCTGCGGCGTGTGATGTATGTGTACTGTTGCGGTGGCCGCGCTGCGACGTGTGGTGTATGTGTACTGCTGCGGTGGCCGCGCTGCGGCGTGCGATGTATGTGTACTGCTGCGGTGGCCGCGCTGCAGCGTGCGATGTATGTGTACTGCTGCGGTGGGCGCGCCGCGGCGTGTGATGTATGTGTACTGCGCAGTGCGCGCTGCGGCGTGTGATTTATGTGTACTGCTGCGGTGGGCGCGCCGCGGCGTGTGATGTATGTGTACTGCGCAGTGTGCGCTGCGGCGTGTGATGTATGTGTTCTGCTGTGGTGGCGGCGCTGAGGCGTGTGATGTCTGTGTACTGCTGCGGTAGTTGCGCTGCGGCGTGAGATGTATGTGTACTGCTGCGGTGGCTGCGCTGCGGCGTGTGATGTATGTGTACTGTTGCGGTGGCTGCGCTGCGGCGTGTGATGTATGTGTACTGCTGCGGTGGATGCGCTGCGGCGTGTGATGTATGTGTACTGCTGCGGCGTGTGATGTATGTGTACTGCTGCGGTGGCTGTGCTGCGGCGTGTGATGTATGTATACTGCTACGGTGGCCGCGCTGCGGTGGCCGCGCTGCGGCGTGTGATGTATGTGTACTGCTGCGGCGTGTGATGTATGTGTACTGCTGCGGTGGCTGCGCTGCGGCGTGTGATGTCTGTATACTGCTGCGGTGGCCGCGCTGCGGCGTGTGATGTATGTGTACTGCTGCAGTGGCTGCGCTGCGGCGTGTGATGTCTGTGTATTGCTGCGGTGGCCGCGCTGCGGCGTGTGATGTATGTGTACTGCTGCTGCGTGTGATGTATGTATAATGCGCGGCGTGTGATGTATGTGTACTGCTGCGGCGTGTGATGTATGTGTACTGCTGCCGTGGCTGCGCTGCGGCGTGTGATGTATGTGTACTGCTGCGGTGGCCGCGCTGCGGCGTGTGATGTATGTGAACTGCTGCGGCGTGTGATGTATGTATACTGCTGCGGTGTGTAATGTATGTGTACTGCTGCGGCGTGTGATGTATGTGTACTGCTGCGGTGGCTGCGCTGCGGCGTGTGATGTATATGTACTGCTGCGGTGGCATGGCTGCGGCGTGTGATGTATGTGTACTGCCGCGGTGGCTACGCTGCGGCGTGTGATGTATGTGTACTGCTGCGGTGGCCGCGCTGCGGCGTGTGATGTATGTGTACTGCTGCGGTGGCCGCGCTGCGGCGTGTGATGTATATGTGTACTGCCGCGGTGGCTGCGCTGCGGCGTGTGATGTATGTGTACTGCTGCGGCGTGTGATGTATGTGTACTGCCGCGGTACTGCGCTGCGGCGTGTGATGTATGTGTACTGCTGCGGCGTGTGATGTATGTGTTCTGCTGCGGCGTGTGATGTATGTGTACTGCTGCGGCGTGTGATGTATGTGTACTGCTGCGGCGTGTGATGTATGTGTACTGCTGCGGCGTGTGATGTATGTGTACTGCTGCGGTGGCTGCGCTGCGGCGTGTGATGTATGTGTACTGCTGCGGTGGCCGCGCTGCGGCGTGTGATGTATTTGTACTGCTGCGGCGTGTGATGTATGTGTACTGCTGCGGTGGCTGCGCTGAGGCGTCTGATGTATATGTACTGCTGCGGTGGCCGCGCTGTGGCGTATGATGTATGTGTACTGCTGCGGCGTGTGATGTATGTATACTGCTGCGGCCTGTGATGTATGTGTACTGCTGTGGCGTGTGATGTATGTGTTCTGCTGCGGCGTGTGATGTATGTGTACTGCTTCGGCGTGTGATGTATGTGTACTGCTGCGGCGTGTGATGTATATGTACTGCTGCGGTGGCCGCGCTGCGGCGTGTGATGTATGTGTACTGCTGCGGCATGTGATGTATGTGTACTGCTGCGGTGACTGCGCTGCGGCGTGTGATGTATGTGTACTGCTGCGGTGGCCGCGCTGCGGAGTGTGATGTATGTGTACTGCTGCGGTGGCCGCGCTGCAGCGTGCGATGTATGTGTACTGCTGCGGTGGGCGCGCCGCGGCGTGTGATGTATGTGTACTGCGCAGTGCGCGCTGCGGCGTGTGATTTATGTGTACTGCTGCGGTGGGCGCGCCGCGGCGTGTGATGTATGTGTACTGCGCAGTGCGCGCTGCGGCGTGTGATGTATGTGTTCTGCTGTGGTGGCGGCGCTGCGGCGTGTGATGTCTGTGTACTGCTGCGGTAGTTGCGCTGCGGCGTGAGATGTATGTGTACTGCTGCGGTGGCTGCGCTGCGGCGTGTGATGTATGTGTACTGTTGCGGTGGCTGCGCTGCGGCGTGTGATGTATGTGTACTGCTGCGGTGGAAGCGCTGCGGCGTGTGATGTATGTGTACTGCTGCGGCGTGTGATGTATGTGTACTGCTGCGGTGGCTGTGCTGCGGCGTGTGATGTATGTATACTGCTACGGTGGCCGCGCTGCGGTGGCCGCGCTGCGGCGTGTGATGTATGTGTACTGCTGCGGTGTGTGATGTATGTGTACTGCTGCGGTGGCTGCGCTGCGGCGTGTGATGTCTGTATACTGCTGCGGTGGCCGCGCTGCGGCGTGTGATGTATGTGTACTGCTGCAGTGGCTGCGCTGCGGCGTGTGATGTCTGTGTACTGCTGCGGTGGCCGCGCTGCGGCGTGTGATGTATGTGTACTGCTGCTGCGTGTGATGTATGTATAATGCGCGGCGTGTGATGTATGTGTACTGCTGCGGCGTGTGATGTATGTGTACTGCTGCCGTGGCTGCGCTGCGGCGTGTGATGTATGTGTACTGCTGCGGTGGCCGCGCTGCGGCGTGTGATGTATGTGAACTGCTGCGGCGTGTGATGTATGTATACTGCTGCGGTGTGTAATGTATGTGTACTGCTGCGGTGTGTGATGTATGTGTACTGCTGCGGTGGCTGCGCTGCGGCGTGTGATGTATATGTACTGCTGCGGTGGCCGCGCTGCGGCGTGTGATGTATGTGTACTGCCGCGGTGGCTACGCTGCGGCGTGTGATGTATGTGTACTGCTGCGGTGGCCGCGCTGCGGCGTGTGATGTATGTGTACTGCTGCGGTGGCCGCGCTGCGGCGTGTGATGTATATGTGTACTGCCGCGGTGGCTGCGCTGCGGCGTGTGATGTATGTGTACTGCTGCAGCGTGTGATGTATGTGTACTGCTGCGGTGGCTGCGCTGCGGTGTGTGATGTCTGTGTACTGCTGCGGTGGCCGCGCTGCGGCGTGTGATGTATGTGTACTTCTGCGGCGTGTGATGTATGTGTACTGCTGCGCAGTGCGCGCTGCGGCGTGTGATGTATGTGTACTGCTGCGGCCTGTGATGTATGTGTACTGCTGCGGCGTGTGATGTATGTATACTGCTGCGGCGTGTGATGTATGTGTACTGCTGCGGTGGCTGCGCTGCGGCGTGTGATGTATGTGTACTGCTGCGGTGGCCGCGCTGCGGCGTGTGATGTATGTGTACTGCTGCGGCGTGTGATGTATGTATACTGGTGCGGCGTGTGATGTATGTGTACTGCTGCGGCGTGTGATGTATGTGTTCTGCTGCGGCGTGTGATGTATGTGTACTGCTGCGGCGTGTGATGTATGTGTACTGCTGCGGCGTGTGATGTATGTGTACTGCTGCGGCGTGTGATGTATGTGTACTGCTGTGGTGGCTGCGCTGCGGCGTGTGATGTATACGTACTGCTGCGGTGGCCGCGCTGCGGCGTGTGATGTATTTGTACTGCTGCGGCGTGTGATGTATGTGTACTGCTGCGGTGGCTGGGCTGAGGCGTCTGATGTATATGTACTGCTGCGGTGGCCGCGCTGTGGCGTATGATGTATGTGTACTGCTGCGGCGTGTGATGTATGTATACTGCTGCGGCCTGTGATGTATGTGTACTGCTGTGGCGTGTGATGTATGTGTTCTGCTGCGGCGTGTGATGTATGTGTACTGCTTCGGCGTGTGATGTATGTGTACTGCTTCGGCGTGTGATGTATATGTACTGCTGCGGTGGCCGCGCTGCGGCGTGTGATGTATGTGTACTGCTGCGGCATGTGATGTATGTGTACTGCTGCGGTGACTGCGCTGCGGCGTGTGATGTATGTGTACTGCTGCGGTGGCCGTGCTGCGGCGTGTGATGTATGTGTACTGCTGCGGTGGCCGCGCCGCGGCGTGTGATGTATGTGTACTGCTGCGGCGTGTGATGTATGTATACTGCTGCGGCGTGTGATGTATGTGTACTGCTGCGGTGGCCGCGCTGCGGCGTGTGATGTATATGTGTACTGCCGCGGTGGCTGCGCTGCGGCGTGTGATGTATGTGTACTGCTGCGGCGTGTGATGTATGTGTACTGCTGCGGCGTGTGATGTATGTGTACTACTGCGGTGGCTGCGCTGCGGCGTGTGATGTATGTGTACTGCCGCGTCGTGTGATGGTGTACTGCTGCGGCGTGTGATGTATGTGTACTGCTGCGGCGTGTGATGTATGTGTACTTCTGCGGTGGCTGCGCTGCGGCGTGTGATGTATGTGTACTGCCGCGTCGTGTGATGTATGTGTACTGCTGCGGCGTGTGATGTATGTGTACTGCTGCGGCGTGTGATGTATGTGTACTACTGCGGTGGCTGCGCTGCGGCGTGTGATGTATGTGTACTGCTGCGGCGTGTGATGTATGTGTACTGCTGCACAGTGCGCGCTGCGGCGTGTGATGTATGTGTACTGCTGCGGCGTGTGATGTATGTGTACTGTTGCGGTGGCCGCGCTGCGACGTGTGGTGTATGTGTACTGCTGCCCTGGCTGCGCTGCGGCGTGTGATGTATGTGTACTACTGCGGTGGCTGCGCTGCGGCGTGTGATGTATGTGTACTGCTGCGGTGGCCGCGCTGCGGCGTGTGATGTATATGTGTACTGCCGCGGTGGCTGCGCTGCGGCGTGTGATGTATGTGTACTGCTGCGGCGTGTGATGTATGTGTACTGCTGCACAGTGCGCGCTGCGGCGTGTGATGTATGTGTACTGCTGCGGCGTGTGATGTATGTGTACTGTTGCGGTGGCCGCGCTGCGACGTGTGGTGTATGTGTACTGCTGCGGTGGCCGCGCTGCGGCGTGTGATGTATGTGTACTGCTGCGGCGTGTGATGTATGTGTACTGCTGTGGTGGCTGCGCTGCGGCGTGTGATGTATGTGTACTGCTGCGGTGGCCGCGCTGCAGCGTGCGATGTATGTGTACTGCTGCGGTGGGCGCGCCGCGGCGTGTGATGTATGTGTACTGCGCAGTGCGCGCTGCGGCGTGTGATTTATGTGTACTGCTGCGGTGGGCGCGCCGCGGTGTGTGATGTATGTGTACTGCGCAGTGCGCGCTGCGGCGTGTGATGTATGTGTTCTGCTGTGGTGGCGGCGCTGCGGCGTGTAATGTCTGTGTACTGCTGCGGTAGTTGCGCTGCGGCGTGAGATGTATGTGTACTGCTGCGGTGGCTGCGCTGCGGCGTGTGATGTATGTGTACTGTTGCGGTGGCTGCGCTGCGGCGTGTGATGTATGTGTACTGCTGCGGTGGATGCGCTGCGGCGTGTGATGTATGTGTACTGCTGCGGCGTGTGATGTATGTGTACTGCTGCGGTGGCTGTGCTGCGGCGTGTGATGTATGTATACTGCTACGGTGGCCGCGATGCGGTGGCCGCGCTGCGGCGTGTGATGTATGTGTACTGCTGCGGCGTGTGATGTATGTGTACTGCTGCGGTGGCTGCGCTGCGGCGTGTGATGTCTGTATACTGCTGCGGTGGCCGCGCTGCGGCGTGTGATGTATGTGTACTGCTGCAGTGGCTGCGCTGCGGCGTGTGATGTCTGTGTACTGCTGCGGTGGCCGCGCTGCGGCGTGTGATGTATGTGTACTGCTGCTGCGTGTGATGTATGTATAATGCGCGGCGTGTGATGTATGTGTACTGCTGCGGCGTGTGATGTATGTGTACTGCTGCCGTGGCTGCGCTGCGGCGTGTGATGTATGTGTACTGCTGCGGTGGCCGCGCTGCGGCGTGTGATGTATGTGAACTGCTGCGGCGTGTGATGTATGTATACTGCTGCGGCGTGTAATGTATGTGTACTGCTGCGGCGTGTGATGTATATGTACTGCTGCGGTGGCTGCGCTGCGGCGTGTGATGTATATGTACTGCTGCGGTGGCCGCGCTGCGGCGTGTGATGTATGTGTACTGCCGCGGTTGCTACGCTGCGGCGTGTGATGTATGTGTACTGCTGCGGTGGCCGCACTGCGGCGTGTGATGTATATGTGTACTGCTGCGGCGTGTGATGTATGTGTACTGCTGCGGTGGCTGCGCTGCGGCGTGTGATGTATATGTACTGCTGCGGTGGCCGCGCTGCGGCGTGTGATGTATTTGTACTGCTGCGGCGTGTGATGTATGTGTACTGCTGCGGTGGCTGCGCTGAGGCGTCTGATGTATGTGTACTGCTGCGGTGGCCGCGCTGTGGCGTATGATGTATGTGTACTGCTGCGGCGTGTGATGTATGTATACTGCTGCGGCCTGTGATGTATGTGTACTGCTGTGGCGTGTGAGGTATGTGTTCTGCTGCGGCGTGTGATGTATGTGTACTGCTTCGGCGTGTGATGTATGTGTACTGCTGCGGCGTGTGATGTATATGTACTGCTGCGGTGGCCGCGCTGCGGCGTGTGATGTATGTGTACTGCTGCGGCATGTGATGTATGTGTACTGCTGCGGTGAATGCGCTGCGGCGTGTGATGTATGTGTACTGCTGCGGTGGCCGTGCTGCGGCGTGTGATGTATGTGTACTGCTGCGGTGGCCGTGCCGCGGCGTGTGATGTATGTGTACTGCTGCGGCGTGTGATGTATGTGTACTGCTGCGGTGGCCGCGCTGCGGCGTGTAATGTATGTGTACTGCTACGGTGGCCGCGCTGCGGCGTGTGATGTATGTGTACTGCTGCGACGTGTGATGTATGTGTACTGCTGCGGTGGCCGCGTTGCGGCGAGTGATGTATGTGTACTGCTGCGGCGTGTGATGTATGTGTACTGCTGCGGTGGCTGCGCTGCGGCGTGTGATGTCTGTGTACTGTCGCGGTGGCTGCGCTGCGGCGTGTGATGTATGTGTACTGCTGTGGCGTGTGATGTATGTGTACTGCTGCGGTGGTCGCGCTGCGACATGTGGTGTATGTGTACTGCTGCGGCGTGTGATGTATGTATACTGCTGCGGCGTGTGATGTATGTCTACTGCTGCGGAGTATGATGTATGTTTACTGCTGCGGTGGCTGCGCTGCGGCGTGTGATGTCTGTGTACTGCTGCGGTGGCCGCGCTGCGGCGTGTGATGTATGTGTACTGCTGCGGGGTGTGATGTATGTGTACTGCTGTGGCGTGTGATGTATGTGTACTGCTGCGGTGGCTGCACTGCGGCGTGTGATGTATGTGTACTGCTGCGGCGTGTGATGTAAGTATACTGCTGCGGCGTGTGATGTATGTGTACTGCTAAGGCGTGTGATGTATGTGTACTGCTGCGGTGGCTGCGCTGCGGAGTGTGATGTCTGTGTACTGCTGCGGTGGCCGCGCTGCGGCGTGTGATGTATGTGTACTGCCGCGGTGGCTAAGCTGCGGCGTGTGATGTATGTGTACTGCTGCGGTTGCCTCGCTGCGGCGTGTGATGTATGTGTACTGCTGCAGTGGCTGCGCTGCGGCGTGTGATGTATGTGTACTACTGCGGTGGCCGCGCTGCGGCGTGTGATGTATATGTGTACTGCCGCGGTGGCTGCGCTGCGGCGTGTGATGTATGTGTACTGCTGTGGCGAGTGATATATGTGTACTGCTGCGGCGTGTGATGTCTGTGTACTGCTGCGGTGGCCGCGCTGCGGCGTGTGATGTATGTGTACTGCTGCGGCGTGTGATGTATGTGTTCTGCTGCGGCGTGTGATGTATGTGTACTGCTGCGGCGTGTGATGTATGTGTACTGCTGCGGCGTGTGATGTATGTGTACTGCTGCGGTGGCTGCGCTGCGGCGTGTGATGTATATGTACTGCTGCGGAGGCCGCGCTGCGGCGTGTGATGTATGTGTACTGCTGCGGCGTATGATGTATGTGTACTGCTGCGGTGGCTGCGCTGCGGCGTGTGCTGTATGTGTACTGCTGCGGTGGCCGCGCTGCGGCGTGTGATGTATGTGTACTGCTGCGGTGGCCGCGCCGTGGCGTGTGATGTATGTGAACTGCTGCGGCGTGTGATGTATGTGTACTGCTGCGGTGGCCGCGCTGCGGCGTGTAATGTATGTGTACTGCTGCGGTGGCCGCGCTGCGGCGTGTGATGTATGTGTACTGCTGCGACGTGTGATGTATGTGTACTGCTGCGGTGGCCGCGCTGCGGCGTGTGATGTATGTGTACTGCTGCGGTGGCTGAGCTGCGGCGTGTGATGTTTGTGTACTGCCGCTGTGGCTGCGCTGCGGCGTGTGATGTATGTGTACTGCTGCAGCGTGTGATGTATGTGTACTGCTGCGGTGGTCGCGCCGCGGCGTGTGACTTATGTGTACTGCGCAGTGCGCGCTGCGGCGTGTGATGTATGTGTACTGCTGCGCAGTGCGCGCTGCGGCGTGTGATGTATG
Organism: Chirona hameri; assembly: GCA_036785665.1. Classification (NCBI taxonomy): domain Eukaryota; kingdom Metazoa; phylum Arthropoda; class Thecostraca; order Balanomorpha; family Balanidae; genus Chirona; species Chirona hameri. The sequence goes on from JAXIVJ010000045.1 coordinate 349,918, forward strand.
TGTACTGCTGCGGTGTCCGCGCTGCAGCGTGTGATGTATGTGTACTGCTGCGGCGTGTGATGTATGTGTACTGCTGCGCAGTTTGCGCTGCAGCGTGTGATGTATGTGTACTGCTGCGGCGTGTGATGTATGTGTACTGTTGCGGTGGCCGCGCTGCGACGTGTGGTGTATGTGTACTGCTGCGGTGGCCGCGCTGCGGAGTGTGATGTATGTGTACTGCTGCGGTGGCCGCGCTGCAGCGTGCGATGTATGTGTACTGCTGCGGTGGGCGCGCCGCGGCGTGTGATGTATGTGTACTGCGCAGTGCGCGCTGCGGCGTGTGATTTATGTGTACTGCTGCGGTGGGCGCGCCGCGGCGTGTGATGTATGTGTACTGCGCAGTGCGCGCTGCGGCGTGTGATGTATGTGTTCTGCTGTGGTGGCGGCGCTGCGGCGTGTGATGTCTGTGTACTGCTGCGGTAGTTGCGCTGCGGCGTGAGATGTATGTGTACTGCTGCTGTGGCTGCGCTGCGGCGTGTGATGTATGTGTACTGTTGCGGTGGCTGCGCTGCGGCGTGTGATGTATGTGTACTGCTGCGGTGGAAGCGCTGCGGCGTGTGATGTATGTGTACTGCTGCGGCGTGTGATGTATGTGTACTGCTGCGGTGGCTGTGCTGCGGCGTGTGATGTATGTATACTGCTACGGTGGCCGCGCTGCGGTGGCCGCGCTGCGGCGTGTGATGTATGTGTACTGCTGCGGTGTGTGATGTATGTGTACTGCTGCGGTGGCTGCGCTGCGGCGTGTGATGTCTGTATACTGCTGCGGTGGCCGCGCTGCGGCGTGTGATGTATGTGTACTGCTGCAGTGGCTGCGCTGCGGCGTGTGATGTCTGTGTACTGCTGCGGTGGCCGCGCTGCGGCGTGTGATGTATGTGTACTGCTGCTGCGTGTGATGTATGTATAATGCGCGGCGTGTGATGTATGTGTACTGCTGCGGCGTGTGATGTATGTGTACTGCTGCCGTGGCTGCGCTGCGGCGTGTGATGTATGTGTACTGCTGCGGTGGCCGCGCTGCGGCGTGTGATGTATGTGAACTGCTGCGGCGTGTGCTGTATGTATACTGCTGCGGTGTGTAATGTATGTGTACTGCTGCGGTGTGTGATGTATGTGTACTGCTGCGGTGGCTGCGCTGCGGCGTGTGATGTATATGTACTGCTGCGGTGGCCGCGCTGCGGCGTGTGATGTATGTGTACTGCCGCGGTGGCCGCGCTGCGGCGTGTGATGTATGTGTACTGCTGCGGTGGCCGCGCTGCGGCGTGTGATGTATATGTGTACTGCCGCGGTGGCTGCGCTGCGGCGTGTGATGTATGTGTACTGCTGCAGCGTGTGATGTATGTGTACTGCTGCGGTGGCTGCGCTGCGGTGTGTGATGTCTGTGTACTGCTGCGGTGGCCGCGCTGCGGCGTGTGATGTATGTGTACTGCTGCGGCGTGTGATGTATGTGTACTGCTGCGCAGTGCGCGCTGCGGCGTGTGATGTATGTGTACTGCTGCGGCGTGTGATGTATGTGTACTGCTGCGGCGTGTGATGTATGTATACTGCTGCGGCGTGTGATGTATGTGTACTGCTGCGGTGGCTGCGCTGCGGCGTGTGATGTATGTGTACTGCTGCGGTGGCCGCGCTGCGGCGTGTGATGTATGTGTACTGCTGCGGCGTGTGATGTATGTATACTGGTGCGGCGTGTGATGTATGTGTACTGCTGCGGCGTGTGATGTATGTGTTCTGCTGCGGCGTGTGATGTATGTGTACTGCTGCGGCGTGTGATGTATGTGTACTGCTGCGGCGTGTGATGTATGTGTACTGCTGCGGCGTGTGATGTATGTGTACTGCTGTGGTGGCTGCGCTGCGGCGTGTGATGTATACGTACTGCTGCGGTGGCCGCGCTGCGGCGTGTGATGTATTTGTACTGCTGCGGCGTGTGATGTATGTGTACTGCTGCGGTGGCTGCGCTGAGGCGTCTGATGTATATGTACTGCTGCGGTGGCCGCGCTGTGGCGTATGATGTATGTGTACTGCTGCGGCGTGTGATGTATGTATACTGCTGCGGCCTGTGATGTATGTGTACTGCTGTGGCGTGTGATGTATGTGTTCTGCTGCGGCGTGTGATGTATGTGTACTGCTTCGGCGTGTGATGTATGTGTACTGCTGCGGCGTGTGATGTATATGTACTGCTGCGGTGGCCGCGCTGCGGCGTGTGATGTATGTGTACTGCTGCGGCATGTGATGTATGTGTACTGCTGCGGTGACTGCGCTGCGGCGTGTGATGTATGTGTACTGCTGCGGTGGCCGTGCTGCGGCGTGTGATGTATGTGTACTGCTGCGGTGGCCGCGCCGCGGCGTGTGATGTATGTGTACTGCTGCGGCGTGTGATGTATGTATACTGCTGCGGCGTGTGATGTATGTGTACTGCTGCGGTGGCCGCGCTGCGGCGTGTGATGTATATGTGTACTGCCGCGGTGGCTGCGCTGCGGCGTGTGATGTATGTGTACTGCTGCGGCGTGTGATGTATGTGTACTGCTGCGGCGTGTGATGTATGTGTACTACTGCGGTGGCTGCGCTGCGGCGTGTGATGTATGTGTACTGCCGCGTCGTGTGATGGTGTACTGCTGCGGCGTGTGATGTATGTGTACTGCTGCGGCGTGTGATGTATGTGTACTTCTGCGGTGGCTGCGCTGCGGCGTGTGATGTATGTGTACTGCCGCGTCGTGTGATGTATGTGTACTGCTGCGGCGTGTGATGTATGTGTACTGCTGCGGCGTGTGATGTATGTGTACTACTGCGGTGGCTGCGCTGCGGCGTGTGATGTATGTGTACTGCTGCGGCGTGTGATGTATGTGTACTGCTGCGGTGGCTGCGGTGCGGCGTGTGATGTCTGTGTACTGCTGCGGCGTGTGATGTATGTGTACTGCTGCGGCGTGTGATGTATGTGTACTGCTGCGGTAGCCGCGCTGCGGCGTGTGATGTCTGTGTACTGCTGCGTCGTGTGATGTATGTGTACTACTGCGGTAGCCGCGCTGCGGCGTGTGATGTATGTGTACTGCTGCGTCGTGTGATGTATGTGTACTGCTGCGCAGTGCGCGCTGCGGCGTGTGATGTATGTGTACTGCTGCGGCGTGTGATGTATGTGTACTGCTGTGGCGTGTGATGTATGTATACTGCTGCGGCGTGTGATGTATGTGTACTGCTGCGGCATGTGATGTATGTGTACTGCTGCTGTGGCTGCGCTGCGGCGTGTGATGTATGTGTACTGCTGCGGTGGCCGCGCTGCGGCGTGTGATGTATGTGTACTGCTGCGGCGTGTGATGTATGTATACTGCTGCGTCGTGTGATGTATGTGTACTGCTGCAGCTGTGATGTATTTGTACTGCTGCGGTGGCTGCACTGCGGCGTGTGATGTCTGTGTACTGCTGCGGTGGCCGCGCTGCGGCGTGTGATGTATGTGTACTGCTGCGGCGTGTGATGTATGTATACTGCTGCGGCGTGTGATGTATGTGTACTGCTGCGGCGTGTGATGTATGTGTACTGCTGCGGTGGCCGCGCTGCGGCGTGTGATGTATGTGTACTGCTGCGGCGTGTGATGTATGTGTACTGCTGCGTTGGCCGCGCTGCAGCGTGCGATGTATGTGTACTGCTGCGGTGGGCGCGCCGCGGCGTGTGATGTATGTGTACTGTGCAGTGCGCGCTGCGGCGTGTGATTTATGTGTACTGCTGCGGTGGGCGCGCCGCGGCGTGTGATGTATGTGTACTGCGCAGTGCGCGCTGCGGCGTGTGATGTATGTGTTCTGCTGTGGTGGCGGCGCTGCGGCGTGTGATGTCTGTGTACTGCTGCGGTAGTTGCGCTGCGGCGTGAGATGTATGTGTACTGCTGCGGTGGCTGCGCTGCGGCGTGTGATGTATGTGTACTGTTGCGGTGGCTGCGCTGCGGCGTGTGATGTATGTGTACTGCTGCGGTGGATGCGCTGCGGCGTGTGATGTATGTGTACTGCTGCGGCGTGTGATGTATGTGTACTGCTGCGGTGGCTGTGCTGCGGCGTGTGATGTATGTATACTGCTACGGTGGCCGCGCTGCGGTGGCCGCGCTGCGGCGTGTGATGTATGTGTACTGCTGCGGCGTGTGATGTATGTGTACTGCTGCGGTGGCTGCGCTGCGGCGTGTGATGTCTGTATACTGCTGCGGTGGCCGCGCTGCGGCGTGTGATGTATGTGTACTGCTGCAGTGGCTGCGCTGCGGCGTGTGATGTCTGTGTACTGCTGCGGTGGCCGCGCTGCGGCGTGTGATGTATGTGTACTGCTGCTGCGTGTGATGTATGTATAATGCGCGGCGTGTGATGTATGTGTACTGCTGCGGCGTGTGATGTATGTGTACTGCTGCCGTGGCTGCGCTGCGGCGTGTGATGTATGTGTACTGCTGCGGTGGCCGCGCTGCGGCGTGTGATGTATGTGAACTGCTGCGGCATGTGATGTATGTGTACTACTGCGGTGGCTGCGCTGCGGCGTGTGATGTATATGTACTGCTGCGGCGGCCGCGCTGCGGCGTGTGATGTATGTGTACTGCCGCGGTGGCTACGCTGCGGCGTGTGATGTATGTGTACTGCTGCGGTGGCCGCGCTGCGGCGTGTGATGTATGTGTACTGCGCAGTGCGCACTGCGGCGTGTGATGTATGTGTACTGCTGCTGTAGCTGCGCTGCGGCGTGTGATGTATGTGTACTGCTGCGGTGGCTGCGCTGCGGGGTGTGATGTATGTGTACTGCTGCGGCGTGTGATGTATGTATACTGCTGCGGCGTGTGATGTATGTGTACTGCTGTGGCGTGTGATGTATGTGTACTGCTGCGGTGGCTGCGCTGCGGCGTGTGATGTCTGTGTACTGCTGCGGTGGCCGCGCTGCGGCGTGTGATGTATGTGTACTGCCGTGGTGGCTACGCTGCGGCGTGTGATGTATGTGTACTGCTGCGGTAGCCGAGCTGCGGCGTGTGATGTATGTGTACTGCTGCCCTGGCTGCGCTGCGGCGTGTGATGTATGTGTACTACTGCGGTGGCTGCGCTGCGGCGTGTGATGTATGTGTACTGCTGCGGTGGCCGCGCTGCGGCGTGTGCTGTATATGTGTACTGCCGCGGTGGCTGCGCAGCGGCGTGTGATGTATGTGTACTGCTGCACAGTGCGCGCTGCGGCGTGTGATGTATGTGTACTGCTGCGGCGTGTGATGTATGTGTACTGTTGCGGTGGCCGCGCTGCGACGTGTGGTGTATGTGTACTGCTGCGGTGGCCGCGCTGCGGCGTGTGATGTATGTGTACTGCTGCGGCGTGTGATGTATGTGTACTGCTGTGGTGGCTGCGCTGCGGCGTGTGATGTATGTGTACTGCTGCGGTGGCCGCGCTGCAGCGTGCGATGTATGTGTACTGCTGCGGTGGGCGCGCCGCGGCGTGTGATGTATGTGTACTGCGCAGTGCGCGCTGCGGCGTGTGATTTATGTGTACTGCTGCGGTGGGCGCGCCGCGGTGTGTGATGTATGTGTACTGCGCAGTGCGCGCTGCGGCGTGTGATGTATGTGTTCTGCTGTGGTGGCGGCGCTGCGGCGTGTAATGTCTTTGTACTGCTGCGGTAGTTGCGCTGCGGCGTGAGATGTATGTGTACTGCTGCGGTGGCTGCGCTGCGGCGTGTGATGTATGTGTACTGTTGCGGTGGCTGCGCTGCGGCGTGTGATGTATGTGTACTGCTGCGGTGGATGCGCTGCGGCGTGTGATGTATGTGTACTGCTGCGGCGTGTGATGTATGTGTACTGCTGCGGTGGCTGTGCTGCGGCGTGTGATGTATGTATACTGCTACGGTGGCCGCGATGCGGTGGCCGCGCTGCGGCGTGTGATGTATGTGTACTGCTGCGGCGTGTGATGTATGTGTACTGCTGCGGTGGCTGCGCTGCGGCGTGTGATGTCTGTATACTGCTGCGGTGGCCGCGCTGCGGCGTGTGATGTATGTGTACTGCTGCAGTGGCTGCGCTGCGGCGTGTGATGTCTGTGTACTGCTGCGGTGGCCGCGCTGCGGCGTGTGATGTATGTGTACTGCTGCTGCGTGTGATGTATGTATAATGCGCGGCGTGTGATGTATGTGTACTGCTGCGGCGTGTGATGTATGTGTACTGCTGCCGTGGCTGCGCTGCGGCGTGTGATGTATGTGTACTGCTGCGGTGGCCGCGCTGCGGCGTGTGATGTATGTGAACTGCTGCAGCGTGTGATGTTTGTATACTGCTGCGGCGTGTAATGTATGTGTACTGCTGCGGCGTGTGATGTATGTGTACTGCTGCGGTGGCTGCGCTGCGGCGTGTGATGTATATGTACTGCTGCGGTGGCCGCGCTGCGGCGTGTGATGTATGTGTACTGCCGCGGTTGCTACGCTGCGGCGTGTGATGTATGTGTACTGCTGCGGTGGCCGCACTGCGGCGTGTGATGTATGTGTACTGCTGCGGCGTGTGATGTATGTGTACTGCTGCGGTGGCTGCGCTGCGGCGTGTGATGTATATGTACTGCTGCGGTGGCCGCGCTGCGGCGTGTGATGTATTTGTACTGCTGCGGCGTGTGATGTATGTGTACTGCTGCGGTGGCTGCGCTGAGGCGTCTGATGTATGTGTACTGCTGCGGTGGCCGCGCTGTGGCGTATGATGTATGTGTACTGCTGCGGCGTGTGATGTATGTATACTGCTGCGGCCTGTGATGTATGTGTACTGCTGTGGCGTGTGAGGTATGTGTTCTGCTGCGGCGTGTGATGTATGTGTACTGCTTCGGCGTGTGATGTATGTGTACTGCTGCGGCGTGTGATGTATATGTACTGCTGCGGTGGCCGCGCTGCGGCGTGTGATGTATGTGTACTGCTGCGGCATGTGATGTATGTGTACTGCTGCGGTGAATGCGCTGCGGCGTGTGATGTATGTGTACTGCTGCGGTGGCCGTGCTGCGGCGTGTGATGTATGTGTACTGCTGCGGTGGCCGTGCCGCGGCGTGTGATGTATGTGTACTGCTGCGGCGTGTGATGTATGTGTACTGCTGCGGTGGCCGCGCTGCGGCGTGTAATGTATGTGTACTGCTACGGTGGCCGCGCTGCGGCGTGTGATGTATGTGTACTGCTGCGACGTGTGATGTATGTGTACTGCTGCGGTGGCCGCGTTGCGGCGTGTGATGTATGTGTACTGCTGCGGCGTGTGATGTATGTGTACTGCTGCGGTGGCTGCGCTGCGGCGTGTGATGTCTGTGTACTGTCGCGGTGGCTGCGCTGCGGCGTGTGATGTATGTGTACTGCTGTGGCGTGTGATGTATGTGTACTGCTGCGGTGGTCGCGCTGCGACATGTGGTGTATGTGTACTGCTGCGGCGTGTGATGTATGTATACTGCTGCGGCGTGTGATGTATGTCTACTGCTGCGGCGTATGATGTATGTTTACTGCTGCGGTGGCTGCGCTGCGGCGTGTGATGTCTGTGTACTGCTGCGGTGGCCGCGCTGCGGCGTGTGATGTATGTGTACTGCTGCGGGGTGTGATGTATGTGTACTGCTGTGGCGTGTGATGTATGTGTACTGCTGCGGTGGCTGCACTGCGGCGTGTGATGTATGTGTACTGCTGCGGCGTGTGATGTATGTATACTGCTGCGGCGTGTGATGTATGTGTACTGCTAAGGCGTGTGATGTATGTGTACTGCTGCGGTGGCTGCGCTGCGGAGTGTGATGTCTGTGTACTGCTGCGGTGGCCGCGCTGCGGCGTGTGATGTATGTGTACTGCCGCGGTGGCTAAGCTGCGGCGTGTGATGTATGTGTACTGCTGCGGTTGCCTCGCTGCGGCGTGTGATGTATGTGTACTGCTGCAGTGGCTGCGCTGCGGCGTGTGATGTATGTGTACTACTGCGGTGGCCGCGCTGCGGCGTGTGATGTATATGTGTACTGCCGCGGTGGCTGCGCTGCGGCGTGTGATGTATGTGTACTGCTGTGGCGAGTGATATATGTGTACTGCTGCGGCGTGTGATGTCTGTGTACTGCTGCGGTGGCCGCGCTGCGGCGTGTGATGTATGTGTACTGCTGCGGCGTGTGATGTATGTGTTCTGCTGCGGCGTGTGATGTATGTGTACTGCTGCGGCGTGTGATGTATGTGTACTGCTGCGGCGTGTGATGTATGTGTACTGCTGCGGTGGCTGCGCTGCGGCGTGTGATGTATATGTACTGCTGCGGAGGCCGCGCTGCGGCGTGTGATGTATGTGTACTGCTGCGGCGTATGATGTATGTGTACTGCTGCGGTGGCTGCGCTGCGGCGTGTGCTGTATGTGTACTGCTGCGGTGGCCGCGCTGCGGCGTGTGATGTATGTGTACTGCTGCGGTGGCCGCGCCGTGGCGTGTGATGTATGTGTACTGCTGCGGCGTGTGATGTATGTGTACTGCTGCGGTGGCCGCGCTGCGGCGTGTAATGTATGTGTACTGCTGCGGTGGTCGCGCTGCGGCGTGTGATGTATGTGTACTGCTGCGACGTGTGATGTATGTGTACTGCTGCGGTGGCCGCGCTGCGGCGTGTGATGTATGTGTACTGCTGCGGTGGCTGAGCTGCGGCGTGTGATGTCTGTGTACTGCCGCTGTGGCTGCGCTGCGGCGTGTGATGTATGTGTACTGCTGCGGCGTGTGATGTATGTGTACTGCTGCGGTGGTCGCGCCGCGGCGTGTGACTTATGTGTACTGCGCAGTGCGCGCTGCGGCGTGTGATGTATGTGTACTGCTGCGCAGTGCGCGCTGCGGCGTGTGATGTATGTGTACTGCTGCGGTGTCCGCGCTGCAGCGTGTGATGTATGTGTACTGCTGCGGCGTGTGATGTATGTGTACTGCTGCGCAGTTTGCGCTGCGGCGTGTGATGTATGTGTACTGCTGCGGCGTGTGATGTATGTGTACTGTTGCGGTGGCCGCGCTGCGACGTGTGGTGTATGTGTACTGCTGCGGTGGCCGCGCTGCGGCGTGTGATGTATGTGTACTGCTGCGGTGGCCGCGCTGCAGCGTGCGATGTATGTGTACTGCTGCGGTGGGCGCGCCGCGGCGTGTGATGTATGTGTACTGCGCAGTGCGCGCTGCGGCGTGTGATTTATGTGTACTGCTGCGGTGGGCGCGCCGCGGCGTGTGATGTATGTGTACTGCGCAGTGCGCGCTGCGGCGTGTGATGTATGTGTTCTGCTGTGGTGGCGGCGCTGAGGCGTGTGATGTCTGTGTACTGCTGCGGTAGTTGCGCTGCGGCGTGAGATGTATGTGTACTGCTGCGGTGGCTGCGCTGCGGCGTGTGATGTATGTGTACTGTTGCGGTGGCTGCGCTGCGGCGTGTGATGTATGTGTACTGCTGCGGTGGATGCGCTGCGGCGTGTGATGTATGTGTACTGCTGCGGCGTGTGATGTATGTGTACTGCTGCGGTGGCTGTGCTGCGGCGTGTGATGTATGTATACTGCTACGGTGGCCGCGCTGCGGTGGCCGCGCTGCGGCGTGTGATGTATGTGTACTGCTGCGGCGTGTGATGTATGTGTACTGCTGCGGTGGCTGCGCTGCGGCGTGTGATGTCTGTATACTGCTGCGGTGGCCGCGCTGCGGCGTGTGATGTATGTGTACTGCTGCAGTGGCTGCGCTGCGGCGTGTGATGTCTGTGTATTGCTGCGGTGGCCGCGCTGCGGCGTGTGATGTATGTGTACTGCTGCTGCGTGTGATGTATGTATAATGCGCGGCGTGTGATGTATGTGTACTGCTGCGGCGTGTGATGTATGTGTACTGCTGCCGTGGCTGCGCTGCGGCGTGTGATGTATGTGTACTGCTGCGGTGGCCGCGCTGCGGCGTGTGATGTATGTGAACTGCTGCGGCGTGTGATGTATGTATACTGCTGCGGTGTGTAATGTATGTGTACTGCTGCGGCGTGTGATGTATGTGTACTGCTGCGGTGGCTGCGCTGCGGCGTGTGATGTATATGTACTGCTGCGGTGGCCGGGCTGCGGCGTGTGATGTATGTGTACTGCCGCGGTGGCTACGCTGCGGCGTGTGATGTATGTGTACTGCTGCAGTGGCCGCGCTGCGGCGTGTGATGTATGTGTACTGCTGCGGTGGCCGCGCTGCGGCGTGTGATGTATATGTGTACTGCCGCGGTGGCTGCGCTGCGGCGTGTGATGTATGTGTACTGCTGCGGCGTGTGATGTATGTGTACTGCCGCGGTACTGCGCTGCGGCGTGTGATGTATGTGTACTGCTGCGGCGTGTGATGTATGTGTTCTGCTGCGGCGTGTGATGTATGTGTACTGCTGCGGCGTGTGATGTATGTGTACTGCTGCGGCGTGTGATGTATGTGTACTGCTGCGGCGTGTGATGTATGTGTACTGCTGCGGTGGCTGCGCTGCGGCGTGTGATGTATGTGTACTGCTGCGGTGGCCGCGCTGCGGCGTGTGATGTATTTGTACTGCTGCGGCGTGTGATGTATGTGTACTGCTGCGGTGGCTGCGCTGAGGCGTGTGATGTATGTGTACTGCCGCGGTTGCTACGCTGCGGCGTGTGATGTATGTGTACTGCTGCGGTGGCCGCACTGCGGCGTGTGATGTATGTGTACTGCTGCGGCGTGTGATGTATGTGTACTGCTGCGGTGGCTGCGCTGCGGCGTGTGATGTATATGTACTGCTGCGGTGGCCGCGCTGCGGCGTGTGATGTATTTGTACTGCTGCGGCGTGTGATGTATGTGTACTGCTGCGGTGGCTGCGCTGAGGCGTCTGATGTATGTGTACTGCTGCGGTGGCCGCGCTGTGGCGTATGATGTATGTGTACTGCTGCGGCGTGTGATGTATGTATACTGCTGCGGCCTGTGATGTATGTGTACTGCTGTGGCGTGTGAGGTATGTGTTCTGCTGCGGCGTGTGATGTATGTGTACTGCTTCGGCGTGTGATGTATGTGTACTGCTGCGGCGTGTGATGTATATGTACTGCTGCGGTGGCCGCGCTGCGGCGTGTGATGTATGTGTACTGCTGCGGCATGTGATGTATGTGTACTGCTGCGGTGAATGCGCTGCGGCGTGTGATGTATGTGTACTGCTGCGGTGGCCGTGCTGCGGCGTGTGATGTATGTGTACTGCTGCGGTGGCCGTGCCGCGGCGTGTGATGTATGTGTACTGCTGCGGCGTGTGATGTATGTGTACTGCTGCGGTGGCCGCGCTGCGGCGTGTAATGTATGTGTACTGCTACGGTGGCCGCGCTGCGGCGTGTGATGTATGTGTACTGCTGCGACGTGTGATGTATGTGTACTGCTGCGGTGGCCGCGTTGCGGCGTGTGATGTATGTGTACTGCTGCGGCGTGTGATGTATGTGTACTGCTGCGGTGGCTGCGCTGCGGCGTGTGATGTCTGTGTACTGTCGCGGTGGCTGCGCTGCGGCGTGTGATGTATGTGTACTGCTGTGGCGTGTGATGTATGTGTACTGCTGCGGTGGTCGCGCTGCGACATGTGGTGTATGTGTACTGCTGCGGCGTGTGATGTATGTATACTGCTGCGGCGTGTGATGTATGTCTACTGCTGCGGCGTATGATGTATGTTTACTGCTGCGGTGGCTGCGCTGCGGCGTGTGATGTCTGTGTACTGCTGCGGTGGCCGCGCTGCGGCGTGTGATGTATGTGTACTGCTGCGGGGTGTGATGTATGTGTACTGCTGTGGCGTGTGATGTATGTGTACTGCTGCGGTGGCTGCACTGCGGCGTGTGATGTATGTGTACTGCTGCGGCGTGTGATGTATGTATACTGCTGCGGCGTGTGATGTATGTGTACTGCTAAGGCGTGTGATGTATGTGTACTGCTGCGGTGGCTGCGCTGCGGAGTGTGATGTCTGTGTACTGCTGCGGTGGCCGCGCTGCGGCGTGTGATGTATGTGTACTGCCGCGGTGGCTAAGCTGCGGCGTGTGATGTATGTGTACTGCTGCGGTTGCCTCGCTGCGGCGTGTGATGTATGTGTACTGCTGCAGTGGCTGCGCTGCGGCGTGTGATGTATGTGTACTACTGCGGTGGCCGCGCTGCGGCGTGTGATGTATATGTGTACTGCCGCGGTGGCTGCGCTGCGGCGTGTGATGTATGTGTACTGCTGTGGCGAGTGATATATGTGTACTGCTGCGGCGTGTGATGTCTGTGTACTGCTGCGGTGGCCGCGCTGCGGCGTGTGATGTATGTGTACTGCTGCGGCGTGTGATGTATGTGTTCTGCTGCGGCGTGTGATGTATGTGTACTGCTGCGGCGTGTGATGTATGTGTACTGCTGCGGCGTGTGATGTATGTGTACTGCTGCGGTGGCTGCGCTGCGGCGTGTGATGTATATGTACTGCTGCGGAGGCCGCGCTGCGGCGTGTGATGTATGTGTACTGCTGCGGCGTATGATGTATGTGTACTGCTGCGGTGGCTGCGCTGCGGCGTGTGCTGTATGTGTACTGCTGCGGTGGCCGCGCTGCGGCGTGTGATGTATGTGTACTGCTGCGGTGGCCGCGCCGTGGCGTGTGATGTATGTGTACTGCTGCGGCGTGTGATGTATGTGTACTGCTGCGGTGGCCGCGCTGCGGCGTGTAATGTATGTGTACTGCTGCGGTGGTCGCGCTGCGGCGTGTGATGTATGTGTACTGCTGCGACGTGTGATGTATGTGTACTGCTGCGGTGGCCGCGCTGCGGCGTGTGATGTATGTGTACTGCTGCGGTGGCTGAGCTGCGGCGTGTGATGTCTGTGTACTGCCGCTGTGGCTGCGCTGCGGCGTGTGATGTATGTGTACTGCTGCGGCGTGTGATGTATGTGTACTGCTGCGGTGGTCGCGCCGCGGCGTGTGACTTATGTGTACTGCGCAGTGCGCGCTGCGGCGTGTGATGTATGTGTACTGCTGCGCAGTGCGCGCTGCGGCGTGTGATGTATGTGTACTGCTGCGGTGTCCGCGCTGCAGCGTGTGATGTATGTGTACTGCTGCGGCGTGTGATGTATGTGTACTGCTGCGCAGTTTGCGCTGCGGCGTGTGATGTATGTGTACTGCTGCGGCGTGTGATGTATGTGTACTGTTGCGGTGGCCGCGCTGCGACGTGTGGTGTATGTGTACTGCTGCGGTGGCCGCGCTGCGGCGTGTGATGTATGTGTACTGCTGCGGTGGCCGCGCTGCAGCGTGCGATGTATGTGTACTGCTGCGGTGGGCGCGCCGCGGCGTGTGATGTATGTGTACTGCGCAGTGCGCGCTGCGGCGTGTGATTTATGTGTACTGCTGCAGTGGGCGCGCCGCGGCGTGTGATGTATGTGTACTGCGCAGTGCGCGCTGCGGCGTGTGATGTATGTGTTCTGCTGTGGTGGCGGCGCTGAGGCGTGTGATGTCTGTGTACTGCTGCGGTAGTTGCGCTGCGGCGTGAGATGTATGTGTACTGCTGCGGTGGCTGCGCTGCGGCGTGTGATGTATGTGTACTGTTGCGGTGGCTGCGCTGCGGCGTGTGATGTATGTGTACTGCTGCGGTGGATGCGCTGCGGCGTGTGATGTATGTGTACTGCTGCGGCGTGTGATGTATGTGTACTGCTGCGGTGGCTGTGCTGCGGCGTGTGATGTATGTATACTGCTACGGTGGCCGCGCTGCGGTGGCCGCGCTGCGGCGTGTGATGTATGTGTACTGCTGCGGCGTGTGATGTATGTGTACTGCTGCGGTGGCTGCGCTGCGGCGTGTGATGTCTGTATACTGCTGCGGTGGCCGCGCTGCGGCGTGTGATGTATGTGTACTGCTGCAGTGGCTGCGCTGCGGCGTGTGATGTCTGTGTATTGCTGCGGTGGCCGCGCTGCGGCGTGTGATGTATGTGTACTGCTGCTGCGTGTGATGTATGTATAATGCGCGGCGTGTGATGTATGTGTACTGCTGCGGCGTGTGATGTATGTGTACTGCTGCCGTGGCTGCGCTGCGGCGTGTGATGTATGTGTACTGCTGCGGTGGCCGCGCTGCGGCGTGTGATGTATGTGAACTGCTGCGGCGTGTGATGTATGTATACTGCTGCGGTGTGTAATGTATGTGTACTGCTGCGGCGTGTGATGTATGTGTACTGCTGCGGTGGCTGCGCTGCGGCGTGTGATGTATATGTACTGCTGCGGTGGCCGGGCTGCGGCGTGTGATGTATGTGTACTGCCGCGGTGGCTACGCTGCGGCGTGTGATGTATGTGTACTGCTGCGGTGGCCGCGCTGCGGCGTGTGATGTATGTGTACTGCTGCGGTGGCCGCGCTGCGGCGTGTGATGTATATGTGTACTGCCGCGGTGGCTGCGCTGCGGCGTGTGATGTATGTGTACTGCTGCGGCGTGTGATGTATGTGTACTGCCGCGGTACTGCGCTGCGGCGTGTGATGTATGTGTACTGCTGCGGCGTGTGATGTATGTGTTCTGCTGCGGCGTGTGATGTATGTGTACTGCTGCGGCGTGTGATGTATGTGTACTGCTGCGGCGTGTGATGTATGTGTACTGCTGCGGCGTGTGATGTATGTGTACTGCTGCGGTGGCTGCGCTGCGGCGTGTGATGTATGTGTACTGCTGCGGTGGCCGCGCTGCGGCGTGTGATGTATTTGTACTGCTGCGGCGTGTGATGTATGTGTACTGCTGCGGTGGCTGCGCTGAGGCGTGTGATGTATGTGTACTGCCGCGGTTGCTACGCTGCGGCGTGTGATGTATGTGTACTGCTGCGGTGGCCGCACTGCGGCGTGTGATGTATGTGTACTGCTGCGGCGTGTGATGTATGTGTACTGCTGCGGTGGCTGCGCTGCGGCGTGTGATGTATATGTACTGCTGCGGTGGCCGCGCTGCGGCGTGTGATGTATTTGTACTGCTGCGGCGTGTGATGTATGTGTACTGCTGCGGTGGCTGCGCTGAGGCGTCTGATGTATGTGTACTGCTGCGGTGGCCGCGCTGTGGCGTATGATGTATGTGTACTGCTGCGGCGTGTGATGTATGTATACTGCTGCGGCCTGTGATGTATGTGTACTGCTGTGGCGTGTGAGGTATGTGTTCTGCTGCGGCGTGTGATGTATGTGTACTGCTTCGGCGTGTGATGTATGTGTACTGCTGCGGCGTGTGATGTATATGTACTGCTGCGGTGGCCGCGCTGCGGCGTGTGATGTATGTGTACTGCTGCGGCATGTGATGTATGTGTACTGCTGCGGTGAATGCGCTGCGGCGTGTGATGTATGTGTACTGCTGCGGTGGCCGTGCTGCGGCGTGTGATGTATGTGTACTGCTGCGGTGGCCGTGCCGCGGCGTGTGATGTATGTGTACTGCTGCGGCGTGTGATGTATGTGTACTGCTGCGGTGGCCGCGCTGCGGCGTGTAATGTATGTGTACTGCTACGGTGGCCGCGCTGCGGCGTGTGATGTATGTGTACTGCTGCGACGTGTGATGTATGTGTACTGCTGCGGTGGCCGCGTTGCGGCGTGTGATGTATGTGTACTGCTGCGGCGTGTGATGTATGTGTACTGCTGCGGTGGCTGCGCTGCGGCGTGTGATGTCTGTGTACTGTCGCGGTGGCTGCGCTGCGGCGTGTGATGTATGTGTACTGCTGTGGCGTGTGATGTATGTGTACTGCTGCGGTGGTCGCGCTGCGACATGTGGTGTATGTGTACTGCTGCGGCGTGTGATGTATGTATACTGCTGCGGCGTGTGATGTATGTCTACTGCTGCGGCGTATGATGTATGTTTACTGCTGCGGTGGCTGCGCTGCGGCGTGTGATGTCTGTGTACTGCTGCGGTGGCCGCGCTGCGGCGTGTGATGTATGTGTACTGCTGCGGGGTGTGATGTATGTGTACTGCTGTGGCGTGTGATGTATGTGTACTGCTGCGGTGGCTGCACTGCGGCGTGTGATGTATGTGTACTGCTGCGGCGTGTGATGTATGTATACTGCTGCGGCGTGTGATGTATGTGTACTGCTAAGGCGTGTGATGTATGTGTACTGCTGCGGTGGCTGCGCTGCGGAGTGTGATGTCTGTGTACTGCTGCGGTGGCCGCGCTGCGGCGTGTGATGTATGTGTACTGCCGCGGTGGCTAAGCTGCGGCGTGTGATGTATGTGTACTGCTGCGGTTGCCTCGCTGCGGCGTGTGATGTATGTGTACTGCTGCAGTGGCTGCGCTGCGGCGTGTGATGTATGTGTACTACTGCGGTGGCCGCGCTGCGGCGTGTGATGTATATGTGTACTGCCGCGGTGGCTGCGCTGCGGCGTGTGATGTATGTGTACTGCTGTGGCGAGTGATATATGTGTACTGCTGCGGCGTGTGATGTCTGTGTACTGCTGCGGTGGCCGCGCTGCGGCGTGTGATGTATGTGTACTGCTGCGGCGTGTGATGTATGTGTTCTGCTGCGGCGTGTGATGTATGTGTACTGCTGCGGCGTGTGATGTATGTGTACTGCTGCGGCGTGTGATGTATGTGTACTGCTGCGGTGGCTGCGCTGCGGCGTGTGATGTATATGTACTGCTGCGGAGGCCGCGCTGCGGCGTGTGATGTATGTGTACTGCTGCGGCGTATGATGTATGTGTACTGCTGCGGTGGCTGCGCTGCGGCGTGTGCTGTATGTGTACTGCTGCGGTGGCCGCGCTGCGGCGTGTGATGTATGTGTACTGCTGCGGTGGCCGCGCCGTGGCGTGTGATGTATGTGTACTGCTGCGGCGTGTGATGTATGTGTACTGCTGCGGTGGCCGCGCTGCGGCGTGTAATGTATGTGTACTGCTGCGGTGGTCGCGCTGCGGCGTGTGATGTATGTGTACTGCTGCGACGTGTGATGTATGTGTACTGCTGCGGTGGCCGCGCTGCGGCGTGTGATGTATGTGTACTGCTGCGGTGGCTGAGCTGCGGCGTGTGATGTCTGTGTACTGCCGCTGTGGCTGCGCTGCGGCGTGTGATGTATGTGTACTGCTGCGGCGTGTGATGTATGTGTACTGCTGCGGTGGTCGCGCCGCGGCGTGTGACTTATGTGTACTGCGCAGTGCGCGCTGCGGCGTGTGATGTATGTGTACTGCTGCGCAGTGCGCGCTGCGGCGTGTGATGTATGTGTACTGCTGCGGTGTCCGCGCTGCAGCGTGTGATGTATGTGTACTGCTGCGGCGTGTGATGTATGTGTACTGCTGCGCAGTTTGCGCTGCGGCGTGTGATGTATGTGTACTGCTGCGGCGTGTGATGTATGTGTACTGTTGCGGTGGCCGCGCTGCGACGTGTGGTGTATGTGTACTGCTGCGGTGGCCGCGCTGCGGCGTGTGATGTATGTGTACTGCTGCGGTGGCCGCGCTGCAGCGTGCGATGTATGTGTACTGCTGCGGTGGGCGCGCCGCGGCGTGTGATGTATGTGTACTGCGCAGTGCGCGCTGCGGCGTGTGATTTATGTGTACTGCTGCGGTGGGCGCGCCGCGGCGTGTGATGTATGTGTACTGCGCAGTGCGCGCTGCGGCGTGTGATGTATGTGTTCTGCTGTGGTGGCGGCGCTGAGGCGTGTGATGTCTGTGTACTGCTGCGGTAGTTGCGCTGCGGCGTGAGATGTATGTGTACTGCTGCGGTGGCTGCGCTGCGGCGTGTGATGTATGTGTACTGTTGCGGTGGCTGCGCTGCGGCGTGTGATGTATGTGTACTGCTGCGGTGGATGCGCTGCGGCGTGTGATGTATGTGTACTGCTGCGGCGTGTGATGTATGTGTACTGCTGCGGTGGCTGTGCTGCGGCGTGTGATGTATGTATACTGCTACGGTGGCCGCGCTGCGGTGGCCGCGCTGCGGCGTGTGATGTATGTGTACTGCTGCGGCGTGTGATGTATGTGTACTGCTGCGGTGGCTGCGCTGCGGCGTGTGATGTCTGTATACTGCTGCGGTGGCCGCGCTGCGGCGTGTGATGTATGTGTACTGCTGCAGTGGCTGCGCTGCGGCGTGTGATGTCTGTGTATTGCTGCGGTGGCCGCGCTGCGGCGTGTGATGTATGTGTACTGCTGCTGCGTGTGATGTATGTATAATGCGCGGCGTGTGATGTATGTGTACTGCTGCGGCGTGTGATGTATGTGTACTGCTGCCGTGGCTGCGCTGCGGCGTGTGATGTATGTGTACTGCTGCGGTGGCCGCGCTGCGGCGTGTGATGTATGTGAACTGCTGCGGCGTGTGATGTATGTATACTGCTGCGGTGTGTAATGTATGTGTACTGCTGCGGCGTGTGATGTATGTGTACTGCTGCGGTGGCTGCGCTGCGGCGTGTGATGTATATGTACTGCTGCGGTGGCCGGGCTGCGGCGTGTGATGTATGTGTACTGCCGCGGTGGCTACGCTGCGGCGTGTGATGTATGTGTACTGCTGCGGTGGCCGCGCTGCGGCGTGTGATGTATGTGTACTGCTGCGGTGGCCGCGCTGCGGCGTGTGATGTATATGTGTACTGCCGCGGTGGCTGCGCTGCGGCGTGTGATGTATGTGTACTGCTGCGGCGTGTGATGTATGTGTACTGCCGCGGTACTGCGCTGCGGCGTGTGATGTATGTGTACTGCTGCGGCGTGTGATGTATGTGTTCTGCTGCGGCGTGTGATGTATGTGTACTGCTGCGGCGTGTGATGTATGTGTACTGCTGCGGCGTGTGATGTATGTGTACTGCTGCGGCGTGTGATGTATGTGTACTGCTGCGGTGGCTGCGCTGCGGCGTGTGATGTATGTGTACTGCTGCGGTGGCCGCGCTGCGGCGTGTGATGTATTTGTACTGCTGCGGCGTGTGATGTATGTGTACTGCTGCGGTGGCTGCGCTGAGGCGTGTGATGTATGTGTACTGCCGCGGTTGCTACGCTGCGGCGTGTGATGTATGTGTACTGCTGCGGTGGCCGCACTGCGGCGTGTGATGTATGTGTACTGCTGCGGCGTGTGATGTATGTGTACTGCTGCGGTGGCTGCGCTGCGGCGTGTGATGTATATGTACTGCTGCGGTGGCCGCGCTGCGGCGTGTGATGTATTTGTACTGCTGCGGCGTGTGATGTATGTGTACTGCTGCGGTGGCTGCGCTGAGGCGTCTGATGTATGTGTACTGCTGCGGTGGCCGCGCTGTGGCGTATGATGTATGTGTACTGCTGCGGCGTGTGATGTATGTATACTGCTGCGGCCTGTGATGTATGTGTACTGCTGTGGCGTGTGAGGTATGTGTTCTGCTGCGGCGTGTGATGTATGTGTACTGCTTCGGCGTGTGATGTATGTGTACTGCTGCGGCGTGTGATGTATATGTACTGCTGCGGTGGCCGCGCTGCGGCGTGTGATGTATGTGTACTGCTGCGGCATGTGATGTATGTGTACTGCTGCGGTGAATGCGCTGCGGCGTGTGATGTATGTGTACTGCTGCGGTGGCCGTGCTGCGGCGTGTGATGTATGTGTACTGCTGCGGTGGCCGTGCCGCGGCGTGTGATGTATGTGTACTGCTGCGGCGTGTGATGTATGTGTACTGCTGCGGTGGCCGCGCTGCGGCGTGTAATGTATGTGTACTGCTACGGTGGCCGCGCTGCGGCGTGTGATGTATGTGTACTGCTGCGAC
The DNA here is from genome assembly GCA_036785665.1 of Chirona hameri. NCBI lineage: Eukaryota > Metazoa > Arthropoda > Thecostraca > Balanomorpha > Balanidae > Chirona > Chirona hameri. Next base: position 369,487 of record JAXIVJ010000045.1, read on the forward strand.
GTGTGATGTATGTGTACTGCTGCGGTGGCCGCGTTGCGGCGTGTGATGTATGTGTACTGCTGCGGCGTGTGATGTATGTGTACTGCTGCGGTGGCTGCGCTGCGGCGTGTGATGTCTGTGTACTGTCGCGGTGGCTGCGCTGCGGCGTGTGATGTATGTGTACTGCTGTGGCGTGTGATGTATGTGTACTGCTGCGGTGGTCGCGCTGCGACATGTGGTGTATGTGTACTGCTGCGGCGTGTGATGTATGTATACTGCTGCGGCGTGTGATGTATGTCTACTGCTGCGGCGTATGATGTATGTTTACTGCTGCGGTGGCTGCGCTGCGGCGTGTGATGTCTGTGTACTGCTGCGGTGGCCGCGCTGCGGCGTGTGATGTATGTGTACTGCTGCGGGGTGTGATGTATGTGTACTGCTGTGGCGTGTGATGTATGTGTACTGCTGCGGTGGCTGCACTGCGGCGTGTGATGTATGTGTACTGCTGCGGCGTGTGATGTATGTATACTGCTGCGGCGTGTGATGTATGTGTACTGCTAAGGCGTGTGATGTATGTGTACTGCTGCGGTGGCTGCGCTGCGGAGTGTGATGTCTGTGTACTGCTGCGGTGGCCGCGCTGCGGCGTGTGATGTATATGTGTACTGCCGCGGTGGCTAAGCTGCGGCGTGTGATGTATGTGTACTGCTGTGGCGAGTGATATATGTGTACTGCTGCGGCGTGTGATGTCTGTGTACTGCTGCGGTGGCCGCGCTGCGGCGTGTGATGTATGTGTACTGCTGCGGCGTGTGATGTATGTGTTCTGCTGCGGCGTGTGATGTATGTGTACTGCTGCGGCGTGTGATGTATGTGTACTGCTGCGGCGTGTGATGTATGTGTACTGCTGCGGTGGCTGCGCTGCGGCGTGTGATGTATATGTACTGCTGCGGAGGCCGCGCTGCGGCGTGTGATGTATGTGTACTGCTGCGGCGTATGATGTATGTGTACTGCTGCGGTGGCTGCGCTGCGGCGTGTGCTGTATGTGTACTGCTGCGGTGGCCGCGCTGCGGCGTGTGATGTATGTGTACTGCTGCGGTGGCCGCGCCGTGGCGTGTGATGTATGTGTACTGCTGCGGCGTGTGATGTATGTGTACTGCTGCGGTGGCCGCGCTGCGGCGTGTAATGTATGTGTACTGCTGCGGTGGTCGCGCTGCGGCGTGTGATGTATGTGTACTGCTGCGACGTGTGATGTATGTGTACTGCTGCGGTGGCCGCGCTGCGGCGTGTGATGTATGTGTACTGCTGCGGTGGCTGAGCTGCGGCGTGTGATGTCTGTGTACTGCCGCTGTGGCTGCGCTGCGGCGTGTGATGTATGTGTACTGCTGCGGCGTGTGATGTATGTGTACTGCTGCGGTGGTCGCGCCGCGGCGTGTGACTTATGTGTACTGCGCAGTGCGCGCTGCGGCGTGTGATGTATGTGTACTGCTGCGCAGTGCGCGCTGCGGCGTGTGATGTATGTGTACTGCTGCGGTGTCCGCGCTGCAGCGTGTGATGTATGTGTACTGCTGCGGCGTGTGATGTATGTGTACTGCTGCGTAGTTTGCGCTGCGGCGTGTGATGTATGTGTACTGCTGCGGCGTGTGATGTATGTGTACTGTTGCGGTGGCCGCGCTGCGACGTGTGGTGTATGTGTACTGCTGCGGTGGCCGCGCTGCGGCGTGTGATGTATGTGTACTGCTGCGGTGGCCGCGCTGCAGCGTGCGATGTATGTGTACTGCTGCGGTGGGCGCGCCGCGGCGTGTGATGTATGTGTACTGCGCAGTGCGCGCTGCGGCGTGTGATTTATGTGTACTGCTGCGGTGGGCGCGCCGCGGCGTGTGATGTATGTGTACTGCGCAGTGCGCGCTGCGGCGTGTGATGTATGTGTTCTGCTGTGGTGGCGGCGCTGAGGCGTGTGATGTCTGTGTACTGCTGCGGTAGTTGCGCTGCGGCGTGAGATGTATGTGTACTGCTGCGGTGGCTGCGCTGCGGCGTGTGATGTATGTGTACTGTTGCGGTGGCTGCGCTGCGGCGTGTGATGTATGTGTACTGCTGCGGTGGATGCGCTGCGGCGTGTGATGTATGTGTACTGCTGCGGCGTGTGATGTATGTGTACTGCTGCGGTGGCTGTGCTGCGGCGTGTGATGTATGTATACTGCTACGGTGGCCGCGCTGCGGTGGCCGCGCTGCGGCGTGTGATGTATGTGTACTGCTGCGGCGTGTGATGTATGTGTACTGCTGCGGTGGCTGCGCTGCGGCGTGTGATGTCTGTATACTGCTGCGGTGGCCGCGCTGCGGCGTGTGATGTATGTGTACTGCTGCAGTGGCTGCGCTGCGGCGTGTGATGTCTGTGTATTGCTGCGGTGGCCGCGCTGCGGCGTGTGATGTATGTGTACTGCTGCTGCGTGTGATGTATGTATAATGCGCGGCGTGTGATGTATGTGTACTGCTGCGGCGTGTGATGTATGTGTACTGCTGCCGTGGCTGCGCTGCGGCGTGTGATGTATGTGTACTGCTGCGGTGGCCGCGCTGCGGCGTGTGATGTATGTGAACTGCTGCGGCGTGTGATGTATGTATACTGCTGCGGTGTGTAATGTATGTGTACTGCTGCGGCGTGTGATGTATGTGTACTGCTGCGGTGGCTGCGCTGCGGCGTGTGATGTATATGTACTGCTGCGGTGGCCGGGCTGCGGCGTGTGATGTATGTGTACTGCCGCGGTGGCTACGCTGCGGCGTGTGATGTATGTGTACTGCTGCGGTGGCCGCGCTGCGGCGTGTGATGTATGTGTACTGCTGCGGTGGCCGCGCTGCGGCGTGTGATGTATATGTGTACTGCTGCGGCGTGTGATGTATGTGTACTGCCGCGGTACTGCGCTGCGGCGTGTGATGTATGTGTACTGCTGCGGCGTGTGATGTATGTGTTCTGCTGCGGCGTGTGATGTATGTGTACTGCTGCGGCGTGTGATGTATGTGTACTGCTGCGGCGTGTGATGTATGTGTACTGCTGCGGCGTGTGATGTATGTGTACTGCTGCGGTGGCTGCGCTGCGGCGTGTGATGTATGTGTACTGCTGCGGTGGCCGCGCTGCGGCGTGTGATGTATTTGTACTGCTGCGGCGTGTGATGTATGTGTACTGCTGCGGTGGCTGCGCTGAGGCGTCTGATGTATATGTACTGCTGCGGTGGCCGCGCTGTGGCGTATGATGTATGTGTACTGCTGCGGCGTGTGATGTATGTATACTGCTGCGGCCTGTGATGTATGTGTACTGCTGTGGCGTGTGATGTATGTGTTCTGCTGCGGCGTGTGATGTATGTGTACTGCTTCGGCGTGTGATGTATGTGTACTGCTGCGGCGTGTGATGTATATGTACTGCTGCGGTGGCCGCGCTGCGGCGTGTGATGTATGTGTACTGCTGCGGCATGTGATGTATGTGTACTGCTGCGGTGACTGCGCTGCGGCGTGTGATGTATGTGTACTGCTGCGGTGGCCGTGCTGCGGCGTGTGATGTATGTGTACTGCTGCGGTGGCCGCGCCGCGGCGTGTGATGTATGTGTACTGCTGCGGCGTGTGATGTATGTATACTGCTGCGGCGTGTGATGTATGTGTACTGCTGCGGTGGCCGCGCTGCGGCGTGTGATGTATATGTGTACTGCCGCGGTGGCTGCGCTGCGGCGTGTGATGTATGTGTACTGCTGCGGCGTGTGATGTATGTGTACTGCTGCGGCGTGTGATGTATGTGTACTGCTGCGGCGTGTGATGTATGTGTACTGCTGCGGTGGCTGCGGTGCGGCGTGTGATGTCTGTGTACTGCTGCGGTAGCCGCGCTGCGGCGTGTGATGTATGTGTACTGCTGCGTCGTGTGATGTATGTGTACTGCTGCGCAGTGCGCGCTACGGCGTGTGATGTATGTGTACTGCTGCGGCGTGTGATGTATGTGTACTGCTGTGGCGTGTGATGTATGTATACTGCTGCGGCGTGTGATGTATGTGTACTGCTGCGGCATGTGATGTATGTGTACTGCTGCTGTGGCTGCGCTGCGGCGTGTGATGTATGTGTACTGCTGCGGTGGCCGCGCTGCGGCGTGTGATGTATGTGTACTGCTGCGGCGTGTGATGTATGTATACTGCTGCGTCGTGTGATGTATGTGTACTGCTGCAGCTGTGATGTATTTGTACTGCTGCGGTGGCTGCACTGCGGCGTGTGATGTCTGTGTACTGCTGCGGTGGCCGCGCTGCGGCGTGTGATGTATGTGTACTGCTGCGGCGTGTGATGTATGTATACTGCTGCGGCGTGTGATGTATGTGTACTGCTGCGGCGTGTGATGTATGTGTACTGCTGCGGTGGCCGCGCTGCGGCGTGTGATGTATGTGTACTGCTGCGGCGTGTGATGTATGTGTACTGCTGCGGTGGCCGCGCTGCAGCGTGCGATGTATGTGTACTGCTGCGGTGGGCGCGCCGCGGCGTGTGATGTATTGTACTGCGCAGTGCGCGCTGCGGCGTGTGATTTATGTGTACTGCTGCGGTGGGCGCGCCGCGGCGTGTGATGTATGTGTACTGCGCAGTGCGCGCTGCGGCGTGTGATGTATGTGTTCTGCTGTGGTGGCGGCGCTGCGGCGTGTGATGTCTGTGTACTGCTGCGGTAGTTGCGCTGCGGCGTGAGATGTATGTGTACTGCTGCGGTGGCTGCGCTGCGGCGTGTGATGTATGTGTACTGTTGCGGTGGCTGCGCTGCGGCGTGTGATGTATGTGTACTGCTCCGGTGGATGCGCTGCGGCGTGTGATGTATGTGTACTGCTGCGGCGTGTGATGTATGTGTACTGCTGCGGTGGCTGTGCTGCGGCGTGTGATGTATGTATACTGCTACGGTGGCCGCGCTGCGGTGGCCGCGCTGCGGCGTGTGATGTATGTGTACTGCTGCGGCGTGTGATGTATGTGTACTGCTGCGGTGGCTGCGCTGCGGCGTGTGATGTCTGTATACTGCTGCGGTGGCCGCGCTGCGGCGTGTGATGTATGTGTACTGCTGCAGTGGCTGCGCTGCGGCGTGTGATGTCTGTGTACTGCTGCGGTGGCCGCGCTGCGGCGTGTGATGTATGTGTACTGCTGCTGCGTGTGATGTATGTATAATGCGCGGCGTGTGATGTATGTGTACTGCTGCGGCGTGTGATGTATGTGTACTGCTGCCGTGGCTGCGCTGCGGCGTGTGATGTATGTGTACTGCTGCGGTGGCCACGCTGCGGCGTGTGATGTATGTGAACTGCTGCGGCGTGTGATGTATGTATACTGCTGCGGTGTGTAATGTATGTGTACTGCTGCGGCGTGTGATGTATGTGTACTGCTGCGGTGGCTGCGCTGCGGCGTGTGATGTATATGTACTGCTGCGGTGGCCGCGCTTCGGCGCGTGATGTATGTGTACTGCCGCGGTGGCTACGCTGCGGCGTGTGATGTATGTGTACTGCTGCGGTGGCCGCGCTGCGGCGTGTGATGTATGTGTACTGCTGCGGTGGCCGCGCTGCGGCGTGTGATGTATATGTGTACTGCCGCGGTGGCTGCGCTGCGGCGTGTGATGTATGTGTACTGCTGCGGCGTGTGATGTATGTGTACTGCTGCGGTGGCTGCGCTGCGGTGTGTGATGTCTGTGTACTGCTGCGGTGGCCGCGCTGCGGCGTGTGATGTATGTGTACTGCTGCGGCGTGTGATGTATGTGTACTGCTGCGCAGTGCGCGCTGCGGCGTGTGATGTATGTGTACTGCTGCGGCGTGTGATGTATGTGTACTGCTGCGGCGTGTGATGTATTTATACTGCTGCGGCGTGTGATGTATGTGTACTGCTGCGGTGGCTGCGCTGCGGCGTGTGATGTATGTGTACTGCTGCGGTGGCCGCGCTGCGGCGTGTGATGTATGTGTACTGCTGCGGCGTGTGATGTATGTATACTGGTGCGGCGTGTGATGTATGTGTACTGCTGCGGCGTGTGATGTATGTGTTCTGCTGCGGCGTGTGATGTATGTGTACTGCTGCGGCGTGTGATGTATGTGTACTGCTGCGGCGTGTGATGTATGTGTACTGCTGCGGCGTGTGATGTATGTGTACTGCTGCGGTGGCTGCGCTGCGGCGTGTGATGTATATGTACTGCTGCGGTGGCCGCGCTGCGGCGTGTGATGTATTTGTACTGCTGAAGCGTGTGATGTATGTGTACTGCTGCGGTGGCTGCGCTGAGGCGTCTGATGTATATGTACTGCTGCGGTGGCCGCGCTGTGGCGTATGATGTATGTGTACTGCTGCGGCGTGTGATGTATGTATACTGCTGCGGCCTGTGATGTATGTGTACTGCTGTGGCGTGTGATGTATGTGTTCTGCTGCGGCGTGTGATGTATGTGTACTGCTTCGGCGTGTGATGTATGTGTACTGCTGCGGCGTGTGATGTATATGTACTGCTGCGGTGGCCGCGCTGCGGCATGTGATGTATGTGTACTGCTGCGGCATGTGATGTATGTGTACTGCTGCGGTGACTGCGCTGCGGCGTGTGATGTATGTGTACTGCTGCAGTGGCCGTGCTGCGGCGTGTGATGTATGTGTACTGCTGCGGTGGCCGCGCCGCGGCGTGTGATGTATGTGTACTGCTGCGGCGTGTGATGTATGTATACTGCTGCGGCGTGTGATGTATGTGTACTGCTGCGGTGGCCGCGCTGCGGCGTGTGATGTATATGTGTACTGCCGCGGTGGCTGCGCTGCGGCGTGTGATGTATGTGTACTGCTGCGGCGTGTGATGTATGTGTACTGCTGCGGCGTGTGATGTATGTGTACTGCTGCGGCGTGTGATGTATGTGTACTGCTGCGGTGGCTGCGGTGCGGCGTGTGATGTCTGTGTACTGCTGCGGTAGCCGCGCTGCGGCGTGTGATGTATGTGTACTGCTGCGTCGTGTGATGTATGTGTACTGCTGCGCAGTGCGCGCTGCGGCGTGTGATGTATGTGTACTGCTGCGGCGTGTGATGTATGTGTACTGCTGTGGCGTGTGATGTATGTATACTGCTGCGGCGTGTGATGTATGTGTACTGCTGCGGCATGTGATGTATGTGTACTGCTGCTGTGGCTGCGCTGCGGCGTGTGATGTATGTGTACTGCTGCGGTGGCCGCGCTGCGGCGTGTGATGTATGTGTACTGCTGCGGCGTGTGATGTATGTATACTGCTGCGTCGTGTGATGTATGTGTACTGCTGCAGCTGTGATGTATTTGTACTGCTGCGGTGGCTGCACTGCGGCGTGTGATGTATGTGTACTGCTGCGGCGTGTGATGTATGTATACTGCTGCGGCGTGTGATGTATGTGTACTGCTGCGGCGAGTGATGTATGTGTACTGCTGCGGTGGCCGCGCTGCGGCGTGTGATGTATGTGTACTGCTGCGGCGTGTGATGTATGTGTACTGCTGCGGTGGCCGCGCTGCAGCGTGCGATGTATGTGTACTGCTGCGGTGGGCGCGCCGCGGCGTGTGATGTATGTGTACTGCGCAGTGCGCGCTGAGGCGTGTGATTTATGTGTACTGCTGCGGTGGGCGCGCCGCGGCGTGTGATGTATTTGTACTGCGCAGTGCGCGCTGCGGCGTGTGATGTATGTGTTCTGCTGTGGTGGCGGCGCTGCGGCGTGTGATGTCTGTGTACTGCTGCGGTAGTTGCGCTGCGGCGTGAGATGTATGTGTACTGCTGCGGTGGCTGCGCTGCGGCGTGTGATGTATGTGTACTGTTGCGGTGGCTACGCTGCGGCGTGTGATGTATGTGTACTGCTCCGGTGGATGCGCTGCGGCGTGTGATGTATGTGTACTGCTGCGGCGTGTGATGTATGTGTACTGCTGCGGTGGCTGTGCTGCGGCGTGTGATGTATGTATACTGCTACGGTGGCCGCGCTGCGGTGGCCGCGCTGCGGCGTGTGATGTATGTGTACTGCTGCGGCGTGTGATGTATGTGTACTGCTGCGGTGGCTGCGCTGCGGCGTGTGATGTCTGTATACTGCTGCGGTGGCCGCGCTGCGGCGTGTGATGTATGTGTACTGCTGCAGTGGCTGCGCTGCGGCGTGTGATGTCTGTGTACTGCTGCGGTGGCCGCGCTGCGGCGTGTGATGTATGTGTACTGCTGCTGCGTGTGATGTATGTATAATGCCCGGCGTGTGATGTATGTGTACTGCTGTGGCGTGTGATGTATCTGTACTGCTGCCGTGGCTGCGCTGCGGCGTGTGATGTATGTGTACTGCTGCGGTGGCCGCGCTGCGGCGTGTGATGTATGTGAACTGCTGCGGCGTGTGATGTATGTATACTGCTGCGGTGTGTAATGTATGTGTACTGCTGCGGCGTGTGATGTATGTGTACTGCTGCGGTGGCTGCGATGCGGCGTGTGATGTATATGTACTGCTGCGGTGGCCGCGCTTCGGCGTGTGATGTATGTGTACTGCCGCGGTGGCTACGCTGCGGCGTGTGATGTATGTGTACTGCTGCGGTGGCCGCGCTGCGGCGTGTGATGTATGTGTACTGCTGCGGTGGCCGCGCTGCGGCGTGTGATGTATATGTGTACTGCCGCGGTGGCTGCGCTGCGGCGTGTGATGTATGTGTACTGCTGCGGCGTGTGATGTATGTGTACTGCTGCGGTGGCTGCGCTGCGGTGTGTGATGTCTGTGTACTGCTGCGGTGGCCGCGCTGCGGCGTGTGATGTATGTGTACTGCTGCGGCGTGTGATGTATGTGTACTGCTGCGCAGTGCGCGCTGCGGCGTGTGATGTATGTGTACTGCTGCGGCGTGTGATGTATGTGTACTGCTGCGGCGTGTGATGTATGTATACTGCTGCGGCGTGTGATGTATGTGTACTGCTGCGGTGGCTGCGCTGCGGCGTGTGATGTATGTGTACTGCTGCGGTGGCCGCGCTGCGGCGTGTGATGTATGTGTACTGCTGCGGCGTGTGATGTATGTATACTGGTGCGGCGTGTGATGTATGTGTACTGCTGCGGCGTGTGATGTATGTGTTCTGCTGCGGCGTGTGATGTATGTGTACTGCTGCGGCGTGTGATGTATGTGTACTGCTGCGGCGTGTGATGTATGTGTACTGCTGCGGCGTGTGATGTATGTGTACTGCTGCGGTGGCTGCGCTGCGGCGTGTGATGTATATGTACTGCTGCGGTGGCCGCGCTGCGGCGTGTGATGTATTTGTACTGCTGAGGCGTGTGATGTATGTGTACTGCTGCGGTGGCTGCGCTGAGGCGTCTGATGTATATGTACTGCTGCGGTGGCCGCGCTGTGGCGTATGATGTATGTGTACTGCTGCGGCGTGTGGTGTATGTATACTGCTGCGGCCTGTGATGTATGTGTACTGCTGTGGCGTGTGATGTATGTGTTCTGCTGCGGCGTGTGATGTATGTGTACTGCTTCGGCGTGTGATGTATGTGTACTGCTGCGGCGTGTGATGTATATGTACTGCTGCGGTGGCCGCGCTGCGGCGTGTGATGTATGTGTACTGCTGCGGCATGTGATGTATGTGTACTGCTGTGGTGACTGCGCTGCGGCGTGTGATGTATGTGTACTGCTGCGGTGGCCGTGCTGCGGCGTGTGATGTATGTGTACTGCTGCGGTGGCCGCGCCGCGGCGTGTGATGTATGTGTACTGCTGCGGCGTGTGATGTATGTATACTGCTGCGGCGTGTGATGTATGTGTACTGCTGCGGTGGCCGCGCTGCGGCGTGTGATGTATATGTGTACTGCCGCGGTGGCTGCGCTGCGGCGTGTGATGTATGTGTACTGCTGCGGCGTGTGATGTATGTGTACTGCTGCGGCGTGTGATGTATGTGTACTGCTGCGGTGGCTGCGGTGCGGCGTGTGATGTCTGTGTACTGCTGCGGTAGCCGCGCTGCGGCGTGTGATGTATGTGTACTGCTGCGTCGTGTGATGTATGTGTACTGCTGCGCAGTGCGCGCTGCGGCGTGTGATGTATGTGTACTGCTGCGGCGTGTGATGTATGTGTACTGCTGTGGCGTGTGATGTATGTATTCTGCTGCGGCGTGTGATGTATGTGTACTGCTGCGGCATGTGATGTATGTGTACTGCTGCTGTGGCTGCGCTGCGGCGTGTGATGTATGTGTACTGCTGCGGTGGCCGCGCTGCGGCGTGTGATGTATGTGTACTGCTGCGGCGTGTGATGTATGTATACTGCTGCGTCGTGTGATGTATGTGTACTGCTGCAGCTGTGATGTATTTGTACTGCTGCGGTGGCTGCACTGCGGCGTGTGATGTCTGTGTACTGCTGCGGTGGCCGCGCTGCGGCGTGTGATGTATGTGTACTGCTGCGGCGTGTGATGTATGTATACTGCTGCGGCGTGTGATGTATGTGTACTGCTGCGGCGTGTGATGTATGTGTACTGCTGCGGTGGCCGCGCTGCGGCGTGTGATGTATGTGTACTGCTGCGGCGTGTGATGTATGTGTACTGCTGCGGTGGCCGCGCCGCGGAATGTGATGTATGTGTACTGCTGCGGCGTGTGATGTATGTGTACTGCTGCGGTGGCTGCGCTGCGGCGTGTGATGTATGTGTACTGCTGCTGTGGCCGCGCTGCGGCGTGTGATGTATGTGTACTGCTGCGGTGGCCGCGCCGCGGCGTGTGATGTATGTGTACTGATGCGGTGGCCGCGCTGCGGCTTGTGATGTATGTGTACTGCTGCGGTGGCCGCGCTGCGGCGTGTGATGTATGTGTACTGCAACGACGTGTGATGTATGTTTACTGCTGCGGCGTGTGATGTATGTGTACTGCTGCGGTGGCTGCGCTGCGACGTGTGATGTATGTGTACCGCTGCGGTGGCCGCGCTGCGGCGTGTGATGTATGTGTACTGCTGCGGTGGCCGCGCTGCGGCGTGTGATGTATATGTGTACTGCCGCGGTGGCTGCGCTGCGGCGTGTGATGTATGTGTACTGCTGCGGCGTGTGATGTATGTGTACTGCTGCGGTGGCTGCGCTGCGGTGTGTGATGTCTGTGTACTGCTGCGGTGGCCGCGCTGCGGCGTGTGATGTATGTGTACTGCTGCGGCGTGTGATGTATGTGTACTGCTGCGCAGTGCGCGCTGCGGCGTGTGATGTATGTGTACTGCTGCGGCGTGTGATGTATGTGTACTGCTGCGGCGTGTGATGTATTTATACTGCTGCGGCGTGTGATGTATGTGTACTGCTGCGGTGGCTGCGCTGCGGCGTGTGATGTATGTGTACTGCTGCGGTGGCCGCGCTGCGGCGTGTGATGTATGTGTACTGCTGCGGCGTGTGATGTATGTATACTGGTGCGGCGTGTGATGTATGTGTACTGCTGCGGCGTGTGATGTATGTGTTCTGCTGCGGCGTGTGATGTATGTGTACTGCTGCGGCGTGTGATGTATGTGTACTGCTGCGGCGTGTGATGTATGTGTACTGCTGCGGCGTGTGATGTATGTGTACTGCTGCGGTGGCTGCGCTGCGGCGTGTGATGTATATGTACTGCTGCGGTGGCCGCGCTGCGGCGTGTGATGTATTTGTACTGCTGAGGCGTGTGATGTATGTGTACTGCTGCGGTGGCTGCGCTGAGGCGTCTGATGTATATGTACTGCTGCGGTGGCCGCGCTGTGGCGTATGATGTATGTGTACTGCTGCGGCGTGTGATGTATGTATACTGCTGCGGCCTGTGATGTATGTGTACTGCTGTGGCGTGTGATGTATGTGTTCTGCTGCGGCGTGTGATGTATGTGTACTGCTTCGGCGTGTGATGTATGTGTACTGCTGCGGCGTGTGATGTATATGTACTGCTGCGGTGGCCGCGCTGCGGCATGTGATGTATGTGTACTGCTGCGGCATGTGATGTATGTGTACTGCTGCGGTGACTGCGCTGCGGCGTGTGATGTATGTGTACTGCTGCAGTGGCCGTGCTGCGGCGTGTGATGTATGTGTACTGCTGCGGTGGCCGCGCCGCGGCGTGTGGTGTATGTGTACTGCTGCGGCGTGTGATGTATGTATACTGCTGCGGCGTGTGATGTATGTGTACTGCTGCGGTGGCCGCGCTGCGGCGTGTGATGTATATGTGTACTGCCGCGGTGGCTGCGCTGCGGCGTGTGATGTATGTGTACTGCTGCGGCGTGTGATGTATGTGTACTGCTGCGGCGTGTGATGTATGTGTACTGCTGCGGCGTGTGATGTATGTGTACTGCTGCGGTGGCTGCGGTGCGGCGTGTGATGTCTGTGTACTGCTGCGGTAGCCGCGCTGCGGCGTGTGATGTATGTGTACTGCTGCGTCGTGTGATGTATGTGTACTGCTGCGCAGTGCGCGCTGCGGCGTGTGATGTATGTGTACTGCTGCGGCGTGTGATGTATGTGTACTGCTGTGGCGTGTGATGTATGTATACTGCTGCGGCGTGTGATGTATGTGTACTGCTGCGGCATGTGATGTATGTGTACTGCTGCTGTGGCTGCGCTGCGGCGTGTGATGTATGTGTACTGCTGCGGTGGCCGCGCTGCGGCGTGTGATGTATGTGTACTGCTGCGGCGTGTGATGTATGTATACTGCTGCGTCGTGTGATGTATGTGTACTGCTGCAGCTGTGATGTATTTGTACTGCTGCGGTGGCTGCACTGCGGCGTGTGATGTCTGTGTACTGCTGCGGTGGCCGCGCTGCGGCGTGTGATGTATGTGTACTGCTGCGGCGTGTGATGTATGTATACTGCTGCGGCGTGTGATGTATGTGTACTGCTGCGGCGAGTGATGTATGTGTACTGCTGCGGTGGCCGCGGTGCGGCGTGTGATGTATGTGTACTGCTGCGGCGTGTGATGTATGTGTACTGCTGCGGTGGCCGCGCTGCAGCGTGCGATGTATGTGTACTGCTGCGGTGGGCGCGCCGCGGCGTGTGATGTATGTGTACTGCGCAGTGCGCGCTGAGGCGTGTGATTTATGTGTACTGCTGCGGTGGGCGCGCCGCGGCGTGTGATGTATTTGTACTGCGCAGTGCGCGCTGCGGCGTGTGATGTATGTGTTCTGCTGTGGTGGCGGCGCTGCGGCGTGTGATGTCTGTGTACTGCTGCGGTAGTTGCGCTGCGGCGTGAGATGTATGTGTACTGCTGCGGTGGCTGCGCTGCGGCGTGTGATGTATGTGTACTGTTGCGGTGGCTACGCTGCGGCGTGTGATGTATGTGTACTGCTCCGGTGGATGCGCTGCGGCGTGTGATGTATGTGTACTGCTGCGGCGTGTGATGTATGTGTACTGCTGCGGTGGCTGTGCTGCGGCGTGTGATGTATGTATACTGCTACGGTGGCCGCGCTGCGGTGGCCGCGCTGCGGCGTGTGATGTATGTGTACTGCTGCGGCGTGTGATGTATGTGTACTGCTGCGGTGGCTGCGCTGCGGCGTGTGATGTCTGTATACTGCTGCGGTGGCCGCGCTGCGGCGTGTGATGTATGTGTACTGCTGCAGTGGCTGCGCTGCGGCGTGTGATGTCTGTGTACTGCTGCGGTGGCCGCGCTGCGGCGTGTGATGTATGTGTACTGCTGCTGCGTGTGATGTATGTATAATGCGCGGCGTGTGATGTATGTGTACTGCTGCGGCGTGTGATGTATCTGTACTGCTGCCGTGGCTGCGCTGCGGCGTGTGATGTATGTGTACTGCTGCGGTGGCCGCGCTGCGGCGTGTGATGTATGTGAACTGCTGCGGCGTGTGATGTATGTATACTGCTGCGGTGTGTAATGTATGTGTACTGCTGCGGCGTGTGATGTATGTGTACTGCTGCGGTGGCTGCGATGCGGCGTGTGATGTATATGTACTGCTGCGGTGGCCGCGCTTCGGCGTGTGATGTATGTGTACTGCCGCGGTGGCTACGCTGCGGCGTGTGATGTATGTGTACTGCTGCGGTGGCCGCGCTGCGGCGTGTGATGTATGTGTACTGCTGCGGTGGCCGCGCTGCGGCGTGTGATGTATATGTGTACTGCCGCGGTGGCTGCGCTGCGGCGTGTGATGTATGTGTACTGCTGCGGCGTGTGATGTATGTGTACTGCTGCGGTGGCTGCGCTGCGGTGTGTGATGTCTGTGTACTGCTGCGGTGGCCGCGCTGCGGCGTGTGATGTATGTGTACTGCTGCGGCGTGTGATGTATGTGTACTGCTGCGCAGTGCGCGCTGCGGCGTGTGATGTATGTGTACTGCTGCGGCGTGTGATGTATGTGTACTGCTGCGGCGTGTGATGTATGTATACTGCTGCGGCGTGTGATGTATGTGTACTGCTGCGGTGGCTGCGCTGCGGCGTGTGATGTATGTGTACTGCTGCGGTGGCCGCGCTGCGGCGTGTGATGTATGTGTACTGCTGCGGCGTGTGATGTATGTATACTGGTGCGGCGTGTGATGTATGTGTACTGCTGCGGCGTGTGATGTATGTGTTCTGCTGCGGCGTGTGATGTATGTGTACTGCTGCGGCGTGTGATGTATGTGTACTGCTGCGGCGTGTGATGTATGTGTACTGCTGCGGCGTGTGATGTATGTGTACTGCTGCGGTGGCTGCGCTGCGGCGTGTGATGTATATGTACTGCTGCGGTGGCCGCGCTGCGGCGTGTGATGTATTTGTACTGCTGAGGCGTGTGATGTATGTGTACTGCTGCGGTGGCTGCGCTGAGGCGTCTGATGTATATGTACTGCTGCGGTGGCCGCGCTGTGGCGTATGATGTATGTGTACTGCTGCGGCGTGTGGTGTATGTATACTGCTGCGGCCTGTGATGTATGTGTACTGCTGTGGCGTGTGATGTATGTGTTCTGCTGCGGCGTGTGATGTATGTGTACTGCTTCGGCGTGTGATGTATGTGTACTGCTGCGGCGTGTGATGTATATGTACTGCTGCGGTGGCCTCGCTGCGGCGTGTGATGTATGTGTACTGCTGCGGCATGTGATGTATGTGTACTGCTGTGGTGACTGCGCTGCGGCGTGTGATGTATGTGTACTGCTGCGGTGGCCGTGCTGCGGCGTGTGATGTATGTGTACTGCTGCGGTGGCCGCGCCGCGGCGTGTGATGTATGTGTACTGCTGCGGCGTGTGATGTATGTATACTGCTGCGGCGTGTGATGTATGTGTACTGCTGCGGTGGCCGCGCTGCGGCGTGTGATGTATATGTGTACTGCCGCGGTGGCTGCGCTGCGGCGTGTGATGTATGTGTACTGCTGCGGCGTGTGATGTATGTGTACTGCTGCGGCGTGTGATGTATGTGTACTGCTGCGGTGGCTGCGGTGCGGCGTGTGATGTCTGTGTACTGCTGCGGTAGCCGCGCTGCGGCGTGTGATGTATGTGTACTGCTGCGTCGTGTGATGTATGTGTACTGCTGCGCAGTGCGCGCTGCGGCGTGTGATGTATGTGTACTGCTGCGGCGTGTGATGTATGTGTACTGCTGTGGCGTGTGATGTATGTATTCTGCTGCGGCGTGTGATGTATGTGTACTGCTGCGGCATGTGATGTATGTGTACTGCTGCTGTGGCTGCGCTGCGGCGTGTGATGTATGTGTACTGCTGCGGTGGCCGCGCTGCGGCGTGTGATGTATGTGTACTGCTGCGGCGTGTGATGTATGTATACTGCTGCGTCGTGTGATGTATGTGTACTGCTGCAGCTGTGATGTATTTGTACTGCTGCGGTGGCTGCACTGCGGCGTGTGATGTCTGTGTACTGCTGCGGTGGCCGCGCTGCGGCGTGTGATGTATGTGTACTGCTGCGGCGTGTGATGTATGTATACTGCTGCGGCGTGTGATGTATGTGTACTGCTGCGGCGTGTGATGTATGTGTACTGCTGCGGTGGCCGCGCTGCGGCGTGTGATGTATGTGTACTGCTGCGGCGTGTGATGTATGTGTACTGCTGCGGTGGCCGCGCCGCGGAATGTGATGTATGTGTACTGCTGCGGCGTGTGATGTATGTGTACTGCTGCGGTGGCTGCGCTGCGGCGTGTGATGTATGTGTACTGCTGCTGTGGCCGCGCTGCGGCGTGTGATGTATGTGTACTGCTGCGGTGGCCGCGCCGCGGCGTGTGATGTATGTGTACTGATGCGGTGGCCGCGCTGCGGCTTGTGATGTATGTGTACTGCTGCGGTGGCCGCGCTGCGGCGTGTGATGTATGTGTACTGCAACGACGTGTGATGTATGTTTACTGCTGCGGCGTGTGATGTATGTGTACTGCTGCGGTGGCTGCGCTGCGACGTGTGATGTATGTGTACCGCTGCGGTGGCCGCGCTGCGGCATGTGATGTATGTGTACTGCTGCGGTGACTGCGCTGCGGCGTGTGATGTCTGTGTACCGCTGCGGTGGCTGCGCTGCGGCGTGTGATGTATGTGTACTGCTGCGGCGTGTGATGTATGTGTACTGCTGCGGTGGCCACGCTGCGGCGTGTGATGTATGTTTACTGCTGCGGTGGCTGCGCTGCGACGTGTGATGTCTGTGTACTGCTGCGGTGGCTGCGCTGCGGCGTGTGATGTATGTGTACTGCTGCGGCGTGTGATGTATGTGTACTACTGCGGTGGCTGCGCTGCGGCGTGTGATGTATGTGTACTACTGCGGTGGCTGCGCTGCGGCGTGTGATGTATGTGTACTGCTGCGGTGGCCGTGCTGCGGCGTGTGATGTATATGTATACTGCCGCGGTGGCTGCGCTGCGGCGTGTGATGTATGTGTACTGCTGCGGCGTGTGATGTATGTGTACTGCTGCGTTGGCCGCGCTGCGGCGTGTGATGTATCTGTACTGCTGTGGCGTGTGATGTATGTGTACTGCTGCGGCGTGTGATGTATGTATACTGCTACGGTGGCCGCGCTGCGGTGGCCGCGCTGCGGCGTGTGATGTATGTGTACTGCTGCGGCGTGTGATGTATGTGTACTGCTGCGGTGGCTGCGCTGCGGCGTGTGATGTCTGTATACTGCTGCGGTGGCCGCGCTGCGGCGTGTGATGTATGTGTACTGCTGCGGTGGCCGCGCTGCGGCGTGTGATGTATGTGAACTGCTGCGGCGTGTGATGTATGTATACTGCTGCGGTGTGTAATGTATGTGTACTGCTGCGGCGTGTGATGTATGTGTACTGCTGCGGTGGCTGCGCTGCGGCGTGTGATGTATATGTACTGCTGCGGTGGCCGGGCTGCGGCGTGTGATGTATGTGTACTGCCGCGGTGGCTACGCTGCGGCGTGTGATGTATGTGTACTGCTGCGGTGGCCGCGCTGCGGCGTGTGATGTATGTGTACTGCTGCGGTGGCCGCGCTGCGGCGTGTGATGTATATGTGTACTGCCGCGGTGGCTGCGGTGCGGCGTGTGATGTATGTGTACTGCTGCGGCGTGTGATGTATGTGTACTGCCGCGGTGGCTGCGCTGCGGCGTGTGATGTATGTGTACTGCTGCGGTGGCCGCGCTGCAGCGTGTGATGTATGTGAACTGCTGCGGCGTGTGATGTATGTATACTGCTGCGGTGTGTAATGTATGTGTACTGCTGCGGCGTGTGATGTATGTGTACTGCTGCGGTGGCTGCGCTGCGGCGTGTGATGTATATGTACTGCTGCGGTGGCCGGGCTGCGGCGTGTGATGTATGTGTACTGCCGCGGTGGCTACGCTGCGGCGTGTGATGTATGTGTACTGCTGCGGTGGCCGCGCTGCGGCGTGTGATGTATGTGTACTGCTGCGGTGGCCGCGCTGCGGCGTGTGATGTATATGTGTACTGCCGCGGTGGCTGCGCTGCGGCGTGTGATGTATGTGTACTGCTGCGGCGTGTGATGTATGTGTACTGCCGCGGTGGCTGCGCTGCGGCGTGTGATGTATGTGTACTGCTGCGGCGTGTGATGTATGTGTTCTGCTGCGGCGTGTGATGTATGTGTGCTGCTGCGGCGTGTGATGTATGTGTACTGCTGCGGCGTGTGATGTATGTGTACTGCTGCGGCGTGTGATGTATGTGTACTGCTGCGGTGGCTGCGCTGCGGCGTGTGATGTTTATGTACTGCTGCGGTGGCCGCACTGCGGCGTGTGATGTATTTGTACTGCTGCGGCGTGTGATGTATGTGTACTGCTGCGGTGGCTGCGCTGAGGCGTCTGATGTATATGTACTGCTGCGGTGGCCGCGCTGTGGCGTATGATGTATGTGTACTGCTGCGGCGTGTGATGTATGTATACTGCTGCGGCCTGTGATGTATGTGTACTGCTGTGGCGTGTGATGTATGTGTTCTGCTGCGGCGTGTGATGTATGTGTACTGCTTCGGCGTGTGATGTATGTGTACTGCTGCGGCGTGTGATGTATATGTACTGCTGCGGTGGCCGCGCTGCGGCGTGTGATGTATGTGTACTGCTGCGGCATGTGATGTATGTGTACTGCTGCGGTGACTGCGCTGCGGCGTGTGATGTATGTGTACTGCTGCGGTGGCCGTGCTGCGGCGTGTGATGTATGTGTACTGCTGCGGTGGCCGCGCCGCGGCGTGTGATGTATGTGTACTGCTGCGGCGTGTGATGTATGTATACTGCTGCGGCGTGTGATGTATGTGTACTGCTGCGGTGGCCGCGCTGCGGCGTGTGATGTATATGTGTACTGCCGCGGTGGCTGCGCTGCGGCGTGTGATGTATGTGTACTGCTGCGGCGTGTGATGTATGTGTACTGCTGCGGCGTGTGATGTATGTGTACTGCTGCGGTGGCTGCGGTGCGGCGTGTGATGTCTGTGTACTGCTGCGGTAGCCGCGCTGCGGCGTGTGATGCATGTGTACTGCTGCGTCGTGTGATGTATGTGTACTGCTGCGCAGTGCGCGCTGCGGCGTGTGATGTATGTGTACTGCTGCGGCGTGTGATGTATGTGTACTGCTGCGGCATGTGATGTATGTGTACTGCTGCTGTGGCTGCGCTGCGGCGTGTGATGTATGTGTACTGCTGCGGTGGCAGCGCTGCGGCGTGTGATGTATGTGTACTGCTGCGGCGTGTGATGTATGTATACTGCTGCGTCGTGTGATGTATGTGTACTGCTGCAGCTGTGATGTATTTGTACTGCTGCGGTGGCTGCACTGCGGCGTGTGATGTCTGTGTACTGCTGCGGTGGCCGCGCTGCGGCGTGTGATGTATGTGTACTGCTGCGGCGTGTGATGTATGTATACTGCTGCGGCGTGTGATGTATGTGTACTGCTGCGGCGTGTGATGTATGTGTACTGCTGCGGTGGCCGCGCTGCGGCGTGTGATGTATGTGTACTGCTGCGGTGGCCGCGCTGCAGCGTGCGATGTATGTGTACTGCTGCGGTGGGCCCGCCGCGGCGTGTGATGTATGTGTACTGCGCAGTGCGCGCTGCGGCGTGTGATTTATGTGTACTGCTGCGGTGGGCGCGCCGCGGCGTGTGATGTATGTGTACTGCGCAGTGCGCGCTGCGGCGTGTGATGTATGTGTTCTGCTGTGGTGGCGGCGCTGCGGCGTGTGATGTCTGTGTACTGCTGCGGTAGTTGCGCTGCGGCGTGAGATGTATGTGTACTGCTGCGGTGGCTGCGCTGCGGCGTGTGATGTATGTGTACTGTTGCGGTGGCTGCGCTGCGGCGTGTGATGTATGTGTACTGCTCCGGTGGATGCGCTGCGGCGTGTGATGTATGTGTACTGCTGCGGCGTGTGATGTGTGTGTACTGCTGCGGTGGCTGTGCTGCGGCGTGTGATGTATGTATACTGCTACGGTGGCCGCGCTGCGGTGGCCGCGCTGCGGCGTGTGATGTATGTGTACTGCTGCGGCGTGTGATGTATGTGTACTGCTGCGGTGGCTGCGCTGCGGCGTGTGATGTCTGTATGCTGCTGCGGTGGCCGCGCTGCGGCGTGTGATGTATGTGTACTGCTGCAGTGGCTGCGCTGCGGCGTGTGATGTCTGTGTACTGCTGCGGTGGCCGCGCTGCGGCGTGTGATGTATGTGTACTGCTGCTGCGTGTGATGTATGTATAATGCGCGGCGTGTGATGTATGTGTACTGCTGCGGCGTGTGATGTATGTGTACTGCTGCCGTGGCTGCGCTGCGGCGTGTGATGTATGTGTACTGCTGCGGTGGTCGCGCTGCGGCGTGTGATGTATGTGAACTGCTGCGGCGTGTGATGTATGTATACTGCTGCGGTGTGTAATGTATGTGTACTGCTGCGGCGTGTGATGTATGTGTACTGCTGCGGTGGCTGCGCTGCGGCGTGTGATGTATATTTACTGCTGCGGTGGCCGCGCTGCGGCGTGTGATGTATGTGTACTGCCGCGGTGGCTACGCTGCGGCGTGTGATGTATGTGTACTGCTGCGGTGGCCGCGCTGCGGCGTGTGATGTATGTGTACTGCTGCGGCGTGTGATGTATGTGTACTGCTGCGGTGGCCGCGCCGCGGAATGTGATGTATGTGTACTGCTGCGGCGTGTGATGTATGTGTACTGCTGCGGTGGCTGCGCTGCGGCGTGTGATGTATGTGTACTGCTGCTGTGGCCGCGCTGCGGCGTGTGATGTATGTGTACTGCTGCGGTGGCCGCGCCGCGGCGTGTGATGTATGTGTACTGATGCGGTGGCCGCGCTGCGGCTTGTGATGTATGTGTACTGCTGCGGTGCCCGCGCTGCGGCGTGTGATGTATGTGTACTGCAACGACGTGTGATGTATGTTTACTGCTGCGGCGTGTGATGTATGTGTACTGCTGCGGTGGCTGCGCTGCGACGTGTGATGTATGTGTACCGCTGCGGTGGCCGCGCTGCGGCATGTGATGTATGTGTACTGCTGCGGTGACTGCGCTGCGGCGTGTGATGTCTGTGTACCGCTGCGGTGGCTGCGCTGCGGCGTGTGATGTATGTGTACTGCTGCGGCGTGTGATGTATGTGTACTGCTGCGGTGGCCACGCTGCGGCGTGTGATGTATGTTTACTGCTGCGGTGGCTGCGCTGCGACGTGTGATGTCTGTGTACTGCTGCGGTGGCTGCGCTGCGGCGTGTGATGTATGTGTACTGCTGCGGCGTGTGATGTATGTGTACTACTGCGGTGGCTGCGCTGCGGCGTGTGATGTATGTGTACTACTGCGGTGGCTGCGCTGCGGCGTGTGATGTATGTGTACTGCTGCGGTGGCCGTGCTGCGGCGTGTGATGTATATGTATACTGCCGCGGTGGCTGCGCTGCGGCGTGTGATGTATGTGTACTGCTGCGGCGTGTGATGTATGTGTACTGCTGCGTTGGCCGCGCTGCGGCGTGTGATGTATCTGTACTGCTGTGGCGTGTGATGTATGTGTACTGCTGCGGCGTGTGATGTATGTGTACTGCTGCGGTGGCCGCGCTGCGGCGTGTAATGTATGTGTACTGCTACGGTGGCCGCGCTGCGGCGTGTGATGTATGTGTACTGCTGCGACGTGTGATGTATGTGTACTGCTGCGATGGCCGCGTTGCGGCGTGTGATGTATGTGTACTGCTGCGGCGTGTGATGTATGTGTACTGCTGCGGTGGCTGCGCTGCGGCGTGTGATGTCTGTGTACTGTCGCGGTGGCTGCGCTGCGGCGTGTGATGTATGTGTACTGCTGTGGCGTGTGATGTATGTGTACTGCTGCGGTGGTCGCGCTGCGACATGTGGTGTATGTGTACTGCTGCGGCGTGTGATGTATGTATACTGCTGCGGCGTGTGATGTATGTCTACTGCTGCGGCGTATGATGTATGTTTACTGCTGCGGTGGCTGCGCTGCGGCGTGTGATGTCTGTGTACTGCTGCGGTGGCCGCGCTGCGGCGTGTGATGTATGTGTACTGCTGCGGGGTGTGATGTATGTGTACTGCTGTGGCGTGTGATGTATGTGTACTGCTGCGGTGGCTGCACTGCGGCGTGTGATGTATGTGTACTGCTGCGGCGTGTGATGTATGTATACTGCTGCGGCGTGTGATGTATGTGTACTGCTAAGGCGTGTGATGTATGTGTACTGCTGCGGTGGCTGCGCTGCGGAGTGTGATGTCTGTGTACTGCTGCGGTGGCCGCGCTGCGGCGTGTGATGTATGTGTACTGCCGCGGTGGCTAAGCTGCGGCGTGTGATGTATGTGTACTGCTGCGGTTGCCTCGCTGCGGCGTGTGATGTATGTGTACTGCTGCAGTGGCTGCGCTGCGGCGTGTGATGTATGTGTACTACTGCGGTGGCCGCGCTGCGGCGTGTGATGTATATGTGTACTGCCGCGGTGGCTGCGCTGCGGCGTGTGATGTATGTGTACTGCTGTGGCGAGTGATATATGTGTACTGCTGCGGCGTGTGATGTCTGTGTACTGCTGCGGTGGCCGCGCTGCGGCGTGTGATGTATGTGTACTGCTGCGGCGTGTGATGTATGTGTTCTGCTGCGGCGTGTGATGTATGTGTACTGCTGCGGCGTGTGATGTATGTGTACTGCTGCGGCGTGTGATGTATGTGTACTGCTGCGGTGGCTGCGCTGCGGCGTGTGATGTATATGTACTGCTGCGGAGGCCGCGCTGCGGCGTGTGATGTATGTGTACTGCTGCGGCGTATGATGTATGTGTACTGCTGCGGTGGCTGCGCTGCGGCGTGTGCTGTATGTGTACTGCTGCGGTGGCCGCGCTGCGGCGTGTGATGTATGTGTACTGCTGCGGTGGCCGCGCCGTGGCGTGTGATGTATGTGTACTGCTGCGGCGTGTGATGTATGTGTACTGCTGCGGTGGCCGCGCTGCGGCGTGTAATGTATGTGTACTGCTGCGGTGGCCGCGCTGCGGCGTGTGATGTATGTGTACTGCTGCGACGTGTGATGTATGTGTACTGCTGCGGTGGCCGCGCTGCGGCGTGTGATGTATGTGTACTGCTGCGGTGGCTGAGCTGCGGCGTGTGATGTCTGTGTACTGCCGCTGTGGCTGCGCTGCGGCGTGTGATGTATGTGTACTGCTGCAGCGTGTGATGTATGTGTACTGCTGCGGTGGTCGCGCCGCGGCGTGTGACTTATGTGTACTGCGCAGTGCGCGCTGCGGCGTGTGATGTATGTGTACTGCTGCGCAGTGCGCGCTGCGGCGTGTGATGTATGTGTACTGCTGCGGTGTCCGCGCTGCAGCGTGTGATGTATGTGTACTGCTGCGGCGTGTGATGTATGTGTACTGCTGCGCAGTTTGCGCTGCAGCGTGTGATGTATGTGTACTGCTGCGGCGTGTGATGTATGTGTACTGTTGCGGTGGCCGCGCTGCGACGTGTGGTGTATGTGTACTGCTGCGGTGGCCGCGCTGCGGAGTGTGATGTATGTGTACTGCTGCGGTGGCCGCGCTGCAGCGTGCGATGTATGTGTACTGCTGCGGTGGGCGCGCCGCGGCGTGTGATGTATGTGTACTGCGCAGTGCGCGCTGCGGCGTGTGATTTATGTGTACTGCTGCGGTGGGCGCGCCGCGGCGTGTGATGTATGTGTACTGCGCAGTGCGCGCTGCGGCGTGTGATGTATGTGTTCTGCTGTGGTGGCGGCGCTGCGGCGTGTGATGTCTGTGTACTGCTGCGGTAGTTGCGCTGCGGCGTGAGATGTATGTGTACTGCTGCGGTGGCTGCGCTGCGGCGTGTGATGTATGTGTACTGTTGCGGTAGCTGCGCTGCGGCGTGTGATGTATGTGTACTGCTGCGGTGGAAGCGCTGCGGCGTGTGATGTATGTGTACTGCTGCGGCGTGTGATGTATGTGTACTGCTGCGGTGGCTGTGCTGCGGCGTGTGATGTATGTATACTGCTACGGTGGCCGCGCTGCGGTGGCCGCGCTGCGGCGTGTGATGTATGTGTACTGCTGCGGTGTGTGATGTATGTGTACTGCTGCGGTGGCTGCGCTGCGGCGTGTGATGTCTGTATACTGCTGCGGTGGCCGCGCTGCGGCGTGTGATGTATGTGTACTGCTGCAGTGGCTGCGCTGCGGCGTGTGATGTCTGTGTACTGCTGCGGTGGCCGCGCTGCGGCGTGTGATGTATGTGTACTGCTGCTGCGTGTGATGTATGTATAATGCGCGGCGTGTGATGTATGTGTACTGCTGCGGCGTGTGATGTATGTGTACTGCTGCCGTGGCTGCGCTGCGGCGTGTGATGTATGTGTACTGCTGCGGTGGCCGCGCTGCGGCGTGTGATGTATGTGAACTGCTGCGGCGTGTGATGTATGTATACTGCTGCGGTGTGTAATGTATGTGTACTGCTGCGGTGTGTGATGTATGTGTACTGCTGCGGTGGCTGCGCTGCGGCGTGTGATGTATATGTACTGCTGCGGTGGCCGCGCTGCGGCGTGTGATGTATGTGTACTGCCGCGGTGGCTACGCTGCGGCGTGTGATGTATGTGTACTGCTGCGGTGGCCGCGCTGCGGCGTGTGATGTATGTGTACTGCTGCGGTGGCCGCGCTGCGGCGTGTGATGTATATGTGTACTGCCGCGGTGGCTGCGCTGCGGCGTGTGATGTATGTGTACTGCTGCAGCGTGTGATGTATGTGTACTGCTGCGGTGGCTGCGCTGCGGTGTGTGATGTCTGTGTACTGCTGCGGTGGCCGCGCTGCGGCGTGTGATGTATGTGTACTGCTGCGGCGTGTGATGTATGTGTACTGCTGCGCAGTGCGCGCTGCGGCGTGTGATGTATGTGTACTGCTGCGGCGTGTGATGTATGTGTACTGCTGCGGCGTGTGATGTATGTATACTGCTGCGGCGTGTGATGTATGTGTACTGCTGCGGTGGCTGCGCTGCGGCGTGTGATGTATGTGTACTGCTGCGGTGGCCGCGCTGCGGCGTGTGATGTATGTGTACTGCTGCGGCGTGTGATGTATGTATACTGGTGCGGCGTGTGATGTATGTGTACTGCTGCGGCGTGTGATGTATGTGTTCTGCTGCGGCGTGTGATGTATGTGTACTGCTGCGGCGTGTGATGTATGTGTACTGCTGCGGCGTGTGATGTATGTGTACTGCTGCGGCGTGTGATGTATGTGTACTGCTGTGGTGGCTGCGCTGCGGCGTGTGATGTATACGTACTGCTGCGGTGGCCGCGCTGCGGCGTGTGATGTATTTGTACTGCTGCGGCGTGTGATGTATGTGTACTGCTGCGGTGGCTGCGCTGAGGCGTCTGATGTATATGTACTGCTGCGGTGGCCGCGCTGTGGCGTATGATGTATGTGTACTGCTGCGGCGTGTGATGTATGTATACTGCTGCGGCCTGTGATGTATGTGTACTGCTGTGGCGTGTGATGTATGTGTTCTGCTGCGGCGTGTGATGTATGTGTACTGCTTCGGCGTGTGATGTATGTGTACTGCTGCGGCGTGTGATGTATATGTACTGCTGCGGTGGCCGCGCTGCGGCGTGTGATGTATGTGTACTGCTGCGGCATGTGATGTATGTGTACTGCTGCGGTGACTGCGCTGCGGCGTGTGATGTATGTGTACTGCTGCGGTGGCCGTGCTGCGGCGTGTGATGTATGTGTACTGCTGCGGTGGCCGCGCCGCGGCGTGTGATGTATGTGTACTGCTGCGGCGTGTGATGTATGTATACTGCTGCGGCGTGTGATGTATGTGTACTGCTGCGGTGGCCGCGCTGCGGCGTGTGATGTATATGTGTACTGCCGCGGTGGCTGCGCTGCGGCGTGTGATGTATGTGTACTGCTGCGGCGTGTGATGTATGTGTACTGCTGCGGCGTGTGATGTATGTGTACTACTGCGGTGGCTGCGCTGCGGCGTGTGATGTATGTGTACTGCCGCGTCGTGTGATGGTGTACTGCTGCGGCGTGTGATGTATGTGTACTGCTGCGGCGTGTGATGTATGTGTACTTCTGCGGTGGCTGCGCTGCGGCGTGTGATGTATGTGTACTGCCGCGTCGTGTGATGTATGTGTACTGCTGCGGCGTGTGATGTATGTGTACTGCTGCGGCGTGTGATGTATGTGTACTACTGCGGTGGCTGCGCTGCGGCGTGTGATGTATGTGTACTGCTGCGGCGTGTGATGTATGTGTACTGCTGCGGTGGCTGCGGTGCGGCGTGTGATGTCTGTGTACTGCTGCGGCGTGTGATGTATGTGTACTGCTGCGGCGTGTGATGTATGTGTACTGCTGCGGTAGCCGCGCTGCGGCGTGTGATGTCTGTGTACTGCTGCGTCGTGTGATGTATGTGTACTACTGCGGTAGCCGCGCTGCGGCGTGTGATGTATGTGTACTGCTGCGTCGTGTGATGTATGTGTACTGCTGCGCAGTGCGCGCTGCGGCGTGTGATGTATGTGTACTGCTGCGGCGTGTGATGTATGTGTACTGCTGTGGCGTGTGATGTATGTATACTGCTGCGGCGTGTGATGTATGTGTACTGCTGCGGCATGTGATGTATGTGTACTGCTGCTGTGGCTGCGCTGCGGCGTGTGATGTATGTGTACTGCTGCGGTGGCCGCGCTGCGGCGTGTGATGTATGTGTACTGCTGCGGCGTGTGATGTATGTATACTGCTGCGTCGTGTGATGTATGTGTACTGCTGCAGCTGTGATGTATTTGTACTGCTGCGGTGGCTGCACTGCGGCGTGTGATGTCTGTGTACTGCTGCGGTGGCCGCGCTGCGGCGTGTGATGTATGTGTACTGCTGCGGCGTGTGATGTATGTATACTGCTGCGGCGTGTGATGTATGTGTACTGCTGCGGCGTGTGATGTATGTGTACTGCTGCGGTGGCCGCGCTGCGGCGTGTGATGTATGTGTACTGCTGCGGCGTGTGATGTATGTGTACTGCTGCGGTGGCCGCGCTGCAGCGTGCGATGTATGTGTACTGCTGCGGTGGGCGCGCCGCGGCGTGTGATGTATGTGTACTGTGCAGTGCGCGCTGCGGCGTGTGATTTATGTGTACTGCTGCGGTGGGCGCGCCGCGGCGTGTGATGTATGTGTACTGCGCAGTGCGCGCTGCGGCGTGTGATGTATGTGTTCTGCTGTGGTGGCGGCGCTGCGGCGTGTGATGTCTGTGTACTGCTGCGGTAGTTGCGCTGCGGCGTGAGATGTATGTGTACTGCTGCGGTGGCTGCGCTGCGGCGTGTGATGTATGTGTACTGTTGCGGTGGCTGCGCTGCGGCGTGTGATGTATGTGTACTGCTGCGGTGGATGCGCTGCGGCGTGTGATGTATGTGTACTGCTGCGGCGTGTGATGTATGTGTACTGCTGCGGTGGCTGTGCTGCGGCGTGTGATGTATGTATACTGCTACGGTGGCCGCGCTGCGGTGGCCGCGCTGCGGCGTGTGATGTATGTGTACTGCTGCGGCGTGTGATGTATGTGTACTGCTGCGGTGGCTGCGCTGCGGCGTGTGATGTCTGTATACTGCTGCGGTGGCCGCGCTGCGGCGTGTGATGTATGTGTACTGCTGCAGTGGCTGCGCTGCGGCGTGTGATGTCTGTGTACTGCTGCGGTGGCCGCGCTGCGGCGTGTGATGTATGTGTACTGCTGCTGCGTGTGATGTATGTATAATGCGCGGCGTGTGATGTATGTGTACTGCTGCGGCGTGTGATGTATGTGTACTGCTGCCGTGGCTGCGCTGCGGCGTGTGATGTATGTGTACTGCTGCGGTGGCCGCGCTGCGGCGTGTGATGTATGTGAACTGCTGCGGCGTGTGATGTATGTGTACTACTGCGGTGGCTGCGCTGCGGCGTGTGATGTATATGTACTGCTGCGGCGGCCGCGCTGCGGCGTGTGATGTATGTGTACTGCCGCGGTGGCTACGCTGCGGCGTGTGATGTATGTGTACTGCTGCGGTGGCCGCGCTGCGGCGTGTGATGTATGTGTACTGCGCAGTGCGCACTGCGACGTGTGATGTATGTGTACTGCTGCGGTAGCTGCGCTGCGGCGTGTGATGTATGTGTACTGCTGCGGTGGCTGCGCTGCGGGGTGTGATGTATGTGTACTGCTGCGGCGTGTGATGTATGTATACTGCTGCGGCGTGTGATGTATGTGTACTGCTGTGGCGTGTGATGTATGTGTACTGCTGCGGTGGCTGCGCTGCGGCGTGTGATGTCTGTGTACTGCTGCGGTGGCCGCGCTGCGGCGTGTGATGTATGTGTACTGCCGTGGTGGCTACGCTGCGGCGTGTGATGTATGTGTACTGCTGCGGTAGCCGAGCTGCGGCGTGTGATGTATGTGTACTGCTGCCCTGGCTGCGCTGCGGCGTGTGATGTATGTGTACTACTGCGGTGGCTGCGCTGCGGCGTGTGATGTATGTGTACTGCTGCGGTGGCCGCGCTGCGGCGTGTGATGTATATGTGTACTGCCGCGGTGGCTGCGCTGCGGCGTGTGATGTATGTGTACTGCTGCGGCGTGTGATGTATGTGTACTGCTGCACAGTGCGCGCTGCGGCGTGTGATGTATGTGTACTGCTGCGGCGTGTGATGTATGTGTACTGTTGCGGTGGCCGCGCTGCGACGTGTGGTGTATGTGTACTGCTGCGGTGGCCGCGCTGCGGCGTGTGATGTATGTGTGCTGCTGCGGCGTGTGATGTATGTGTACTGCTGTGGTGGCTGCGCTGCGGCGTGTGATGTATGTGTACTGCTGCGGTGGCCGCGCTGCAGCGTGCGATGTATGTGTACTGCTGCGGTGGGCGCGCCGCGGCGTGTGATGTATGTGTACTGCGCAGTGCGCGCTGCGGCGTGTGATTTATGTGTACTGCTGCGGTGGGCGCGCCGCGGTGTGTGATGTATGTGTACTGCGCAGTGCGCGCTGCGGCGTGTGATGTATGTGTTCTGCTGTGGTGGCGGCGCTGCGGCGTGTAATGTCTGTGTACTGCTGCGGTAGTTGCGCTGCGGCGTGAGATGTATGTGTACTGCTGCGGTGGCTGCGCTGCGGCGTGTGATGTATGTGTACTGTTGCGGTGGCTGCGCTGCGGCGTGTGATGTATGTGTACTGCTGCGGTGGATGCGCTGCGGCGTGTGATGTATGTGTACTGCTGCGGCGTGTGATGTATGTGTACTGCTGCGGTGGCTGTGCTGCGGCGTGTGATGTATGTATACTGCTACGGTGGCCGAGATGCGGTGGCCGCGCTGCGGCGTGTGATGTATGTGTACTGCTGCGGCGTGTGATGTATGTGTACTGCTGCGGTGGCTGCGCTGCGGCGTGTGATGTCTGTATACTGCTGCGGTGGCCGCGCTGCGGCGTGTGATGTATGTGTACTGCTGCAGTGGCTGCGCTGCGGCGTGTGATGTCTGTGTACTGCTGCGGTGGCCGCGCTGCGGCGTGTGATGTATGTGTACTGCTGCTGCGTGTGATGTATGTATAATGCGCGGCGTGTGATGTATGTGTACTGCTGCGGCGTGTGATGTATGTGTACTGCTGCCGTGGCTGCGCTGCGGCGTGTGATGTATGTGTACTGCTGCGGTGGCCGCGCTGCGGCGTGTGATGTATGTGAACTGCTGCGGCGTGTGATGTATGTATACTGCTGCGGCGTGTAATGTATGTGTACTGCTGCGGCGTGTGATGTATGTGTACTGCTGCGGTGGCTGCGCTGCGGCGTGTGATGTATATGTACTGCTGCGGTGGCCGCGCTGCGGCGTGTGATGTATGTGTACTGCCGCGGTTGCTACGCTGCGGCGTGTGATGTATGTGTACTGCTGCGGTGGCCGCACTGCGGCGTGTGATGTATGTGTACTGCTGCGGCGTGTGATGTATGTGTACTGCTGCGGTGGCTGCGCTGCGGCGTGTGATGTATATGTACTGCTGCGGTGGCCGCGCTGCGGCGTGTGATGTATTTGTACTGCTGCGGCGTGTGATGTATGTGTACTGCTGCGGTGGCTGCGCTGAGGCGTCTGATGTATGTGTACTGCTGCGGTGGCCGCGCTGTGGCGTATGATGTATGTGTACTGCTGCGGCGTGTGATGTATGTATACTGCTGCGGCCTGTGATGTATGTGTACTGCTGTGGCGTGTGAGGTATGTGTTCTGCTGCGGCGTGTGATGTATGTGTACTGCTTCGGCGTGTGATGTATGTGTACTGCTGCGGCGTGTGATGTATATGTACTGCTGCGGTGGCCGCGCTGCGGCGTGTGATGTATGTGTACTGCTGCGGCATGTGATGTATGTGTACTGCTGCGGTGAATGCGCTGCGGCGTGTGATGTATGTGTACTGCTGCGGTGGCCGTGCTGCGGCGTGTGATGTATGTGTACTGCTGCGGTGGCCGTGCCGCGGCGTGTGATGTATGTGTACTGCTGCGGCGTGTGATGTATGTGTACTGCTGCGGTGGCCGCGCTGCGGCGTGTAATGTATGTGTACTGCTACGGTGGCCGCGCTGCGGCGTGTGATGTATGTGTACTGCTGCGACGTGTGATGTATGTGTACTGCTGCGGTGGCCGCGTTGCGGCGTGTGATGTATGTGTACTGCTGCGGCGTGTGATGTATGTGTACTGCTGCGGTGGCTGCGCTGCGGCGTGTGATGTCTGTGTACTGTCGCGGTGGCTGCGCTGCGGCGTGTGATGTATGTGTACTGCTGTGGCGTGTGATGTATGTGTACTGCTGCGGTGGTCGCGCTGCGACATGTGGTGTATGTGTACTGCTGCGGCGTGTGATGTATGTATACTGCTGCGGCGTGTGATGTATGTCTACTGCTGCGGCGTATGATGTATGTTTACTGCTGCGGTGGCTGCGCTGCGGCGTGTGATGTCTGTGTACTGCTGCGGTGGCCGCGCTGCGGCGTGTGATGTATGTGTACTGCTGCGGGGTGTGATGTATGTGTACTGCTGTGGCGTGTGATGTATGTGTACTGCTGCGGTGGCTGCACTGCGGCGTGTGATGTATGTGTACTGCTGCGGCGTGTGATGTATGTATACTGCTGCGGCGTGTGATGTATGTGTACTGCTAAGGCGTGTGATGTATGTGTACTGCTGCGGTGGCTGCGCTGCGGAGTGTGATGTCTGTGTACTGCTGCGGTGGCCGCGCTGCGGCGTGTGATGTATGTGTACTGCCGCGGTGGCTAAGCTGCGGCGTGTGATGTATGTGTACTGCTGCGGTTGCCTCGCTGCGGCGTGTGATGTATGTGTACTGCTGCAGTGGCTGCGCTGCGGCGTGTGATGTATGTGTACTACTGCGGTGGCCGCGCTGCGGCGTGTGATGTATATGTGTACTGCCGCGGTGGCTGCGCTGCGGCGTGTGATGTATGTGTACTGCTGTGGCGAGTGATATATGTGTACTGCTGCGGCGTGTGATGTCTGTGTACTGCTGCGGTGGCCGCGCTGCGGCGTGTGATGTATGTGTACTGCTGCGGCGTGTGATGTATGTGTTCTGCTGCGGCGTGTGATGTATGTGTACTGCTGCGGCGTGTGATGTATGTGTACTGCTGCGGCGTGTGATGTATGTGTACTGCTGCGGTGGCTGCGCTGCGGCGTGTGATGTATATGTACTGCTGCGGAGGCCGCGCTGCGGCGTGTGATGTATGTGTACTGCTGCGGCGTATGATGTATGTGTACTGCTGCGGTGGCCGCGCTGCGGCGTGTAATGTATGTGTACTGCTGCGGTGGCCGCGCTGCGGCGTGTGATGTATGTGTACTGCTGCGACGTGTGATGTATGTGTACTGCTGCGGTGGCCGCGCTGCGGCGTGTGATGTATGTGTACTGCTGCGGTGGCTGAGCTGCGGCGTGTGATGTCTGTGTACTGCCGCTGTGGCTGCGCTGCGGCGTGTGATGTATGTGTACTGCTGCGGCGTGTGATGTATGTGTACTGCTGCGGTGGTCGCGCCGCGGCGTGTGACTTATGTGTACTGCGCAGTGCGCGCTGCGGCGTGTGATGTATGTGTACTGCTGCGCAGTGCGCGCTGCGGCGTGTGATGTATGTGTACTGCTGCGGTGTCCGCGCTGCAGCGTGTGATGTATGTGTACTGCTGCGGCGTGTGATGTATGTGTACTGCTGCGCAGTTTGCGCTGCGGCGTGTGATGTATGTGTACTGCTGCGGCGTGTGATGTATGTGTACTGTTGCGGTGGCCGCGCTGCGACGTGTGGTGTATGTGTACTGCTGCGGTGGCCGCGCTGCGGCGTGTGATGTATGTGTACTGCTGCGGTGGCCGCGCTGCAGCGTGCGATGTATGTGTACTGCTGCGGTGGGCGCGCCGCGGCGTGTGATGTATGTGTACTGCGCAGTGCGCGCTGCGGCGTGTGATTTATGTGTACTGCTGCGGTGGGCGCGCCGCGGCGTGTGATGTATGTGTACTGCGCAGTGTGCGCTGCGGCGTGTGATGTATGTGTTCTGCTGTGGTGGCGGCGCTGAGGCGTGTGATGTCTGTGTACTGCTGCGGTAGTTGCGCTGCGGCGTGAGATGTATGTGTACTGCTGCGGTGGCTGCGCTGCGGCGTGTGATGTATGTGTACTGTTGCGGTGGCTGCGCTGCGGCGTGTGATGTATGTGTACTGCTGCGGTGGATGCGCTGCGGCGTGTGATGTATGTGTACTGCTGCGGCGTGTGATGTATGTGTACTGCTGCGGTGGCTGTGCTGCGGCGTGTGATGTATGTATACTGCTACGGTGGCCGCGCTGCGGTGGCCGCGCTGCGGCGTGTGATGTATGTGTACTGCTGCGGCGTGTGATGTATGTGTACTGCTGCGGTGGCTGCGCTGCGGCGTGTGATGTCTGTATACTGCTGCGGTGGCCGCGCTGCGGCGTGTGATGTATGTGTACTGCTGCAGTGGCTGCGCTGCGGCGTGTGATGTCTGTGTATTGCTGCGGTGGCCGCGCTGCGGCGTGTGATGTATGTGTACTGCTGCTGCGTGTGATGTATGTATAATGCGCGGCGTGTGATGTATGTGTACTGCTGCGGCGTGTGATGTATGTGTACTGCTGCCGTGGCTGCGCTGCGGCGTGTGATGTATGTGTACTGCTGCGGTGGCCGCGCTGCGGCGTGTGATGTATGTGAACTGCTGCGGCGTGTGATGTATGTATACTGCTGCGGTGTGTAATGTATGTGTACTGCTGCGGCGTGTGATGTATGTGTACTGCTGCGGTGGCTGCGCTGCGGCGTGTGATGTATATGTACTGCTGCGGTGGCATGGCTGCGGCGTGTGATGTATGTGTACTGCCGCGGTGGCTACGCTGCGGCGTGTGATGTATGTGTACTGCTGCGGTGGCCGCGCTGCGGCGTGTGATGTATGTGTACTGCTGCGGTGGCCGCGCTGCGGCGTGTGATGTATATGTGTACTGCCGCGGTGGCTGCGCTGCGGCGTGTGATGTATGTGTACTGCTGCGGCGTGTGATGTATGTGTACTGCCGCGGTACTGCGCTGCGGCGTGTGATGTATGTGTACTGCTGCGGCGTGTGATGTATGTGTTCTGCTGCGGCGTGTGATGTATGTGTACTGCTGCGGCGTGTGATGTATGTGTACTGCTGCGGCGTGTGATGTATGTGTACTGCTGCGGCGTGTGATGTATGTGTACTGCTGCGGTGGCTGCGCTGCGGCGTGTGATGTATGTGTACTGCTGCGGTGGCCGCGCTGCGGCGTGTGATGTATTTGTACTGCTGCGGCGTGTGATGTATGTGTACTGCTGCGGTGGCTGCGCTGAGGCGTCTGATGTATATGTACTGCTGCGGTGGCCGCGCTGTGGCGTATGATGTATGTGTACTGCTGCGGCGTGTGATGTATGTATACTGCTGCGGCCTGTGATGTATGTGTACTGCTGTGGCGTGTGATGTATGTGTTCTGCTGCGGCGTGTGATGTATGTGTACTGCTTCGGCGTGTGATGTATGTGTACTGCTGCGGCGTGTGATGTATATGTACTGCTGCGGTGGCCGCGCTGCGGCGTGTGATGTATGTGTACTGCTGCGGCATGTGATGTATGTGTACTGCTGCGGTGACTGCGCTGCGGCGTGTGATGTATGTGTACTGCTGCGGTGGCCGCGCTGCGGAGTGTGATGTATGTGTACTGCTGCGGTGGCCGCGCTGCAGCGTGCGATGTATGTGTACTGCTGCGGTGGGCGCGCCGCGGCGTGTGATGTATGTGTACTGCGCAGTGCGCGCTGCGGCGTGTGATTTATGTGTACTGCTGCGGTGGGCGCGCCGCGGCGTGTGATGTATGTGTACTGCGCAGTGCGCGCTGCGGCGTGTGATGTATGTGTTCTGCTGTGGTGGCGGCGCTGCGGCGTGTGATGTCTGTGTACTGCTGCGGTAGTTGCGCTGCGGCGTGAGATGTATGTGTACTGCTGCGGTGGCTGCGCTGCGGCGTGTGATGTATGTGTACTGTTGCGGTGGCTGCGCTGCGGCGTGTGATGTATGTGTACTGCTGCGGTGGAAGCGCTGCGGCGTGTGATGTATGTGTACTGCTGCGGCGTGTGATGTATGTGTACTGCTGCGGTGGCTGTGCTGCGGCGTGTGATGTATGTATACTGCTACGGTGGCCGCGCTGCGGTGGCCGCGCTGCGGCGTGTGATGTATGTGTACTGCTGCGGTGTGTGATGTATGTGTACTGCTGCGGTGGCTGCGCTGCGGCGTGTGATGTCTGTATACTGCTGCGGTGGCCGCGCTGCGGCGTGTGATGTATGTGTACTGCTGCAGTGGCTGCGCTGCGGCGTGTGATGTCTGTGTACTGCTGCGGTGGCCGCGCTGCGGCGTGTGATGTATGTGTACTGCTGCTGCGTGTGATGTATGTATAATGCGCGGCGTGTGATGTATGTGTACTGCTGCGGCGTGTGATGTATGTGTACTGCTGCCGTGGCTGCGCTGCGGCGTGTGATGTATGTGTACTGCTGCGGTGGCCGCGCTGCGGCGTGTGATGTATGTGAACTGCTGCGGCGTGTGATGTATGTATACTGCTGCGGTGTGTAATGTATGTGTACTGCTGCGGTGTGTGATGTATGTGTACTGCTGCGGTGGCTGCGCTGCGGCGTGTGATGTATATGTACTGCTGCGGTGGCCGCGCTGCGGCGTGTGATGTATGTGTACTGCCGCGGTGGCTACGCTGCGGCGTGTGATGTATGTGTACTGCTGCGGTGGCCGCGCTGCGGCGTGTGATGTATGTGTACTGCTGCGTTGGCCGCGCTGCGGCGTGTGATGTATATGTGTACTGCCGCGGTGGCTGCGCTGCGGCGTGTGATGTATGTGTACTGCTGCAGCGTGTGATGTATGTGTACTGCTGCGGTGGCTGCACTGCGGTGTGTGATGTCTGTGTACTGCTGCGGTGGCCGCGCTGCGGCGTGTGATGTATGTGTACTTCTGCGGCGTGTGATGTATGTGTACTGCTGCGCAGTGCGCGCTGCGGCGTGTGATGTATGTGTACTGCTGCGGCGTGTGATGTATGTGTACTGCTGCGGCGTGTGATGTATGTATACTGCTGCGGCGTGTGATGTATGTGTACTGCTGCGGTGGCTGCGCTGCGGCGTGTGATGTATGTGTACTGCTGCGGTGGCCGCGCTGCGGCGTGTGATGTATGTGTACTGCTGCGGCGTGTGATGTATGTATACTGGTGCGGCGTGTGATGTATGTGTACTGCTGCGGCGTGTGATGTATGTGTTCTGCTGCGGCGTGTGATGTATGTGTACTGCTGCGGCGTGTGATGTATGTGTACTGCTGCGGCGTGTGATGTATGTGTACTGCTGCGGCGTGTGATGTATGTGTACTGCTGTGGTGGCTGCGCTGCGGCGTGTGATGTATACGTACTGCTGCGGTGGCCGCGCTGCGGCGTGTGATGTATTTGTACTGCTGCGGCGTGTGATGTATGTGTACTGCTGCGGTGGCTGCGCTGAGGCGTCTGATGTATATGTACTGCTGCGGTGGCCGCGCTGTGGCGTATGATGTATGTGTACTGCTGCGGCGTGTGATGTATGTATACTGCTGCGGCCTGTGATGTATGTGTACTGCTGTGGCGTGTGATGTATGTGTTCTGCTGCGGCGTGTGATGTATGTGTACTGCTTCGGCGTGTGATGTATGTGTACTGCTGCGGCGTGTGATGTATATGTACTGCTGCGGTGGCCGCGCTGCGGCGTGTGATGTATGTGTACTGCTGCGGCATGTGATGTATGTGTACTGCTGCGGTGACTGCGCTGCGGCGTGTGATGTATGTGTACTGCTGCGGTGGCCGTGCTGCGGCGTGTGATGTATGTGTACTGCTGCGGTGGCCGCGCCGCGGCGTGTGATGTATGTGTACTGCTGCGGCGTGTGATGTATGTATACTGCTGCGGCGTGTGATGTATGTGTACTGCTGCGGTGGCCGCGCTGCGGCGTGTGATGTATATGTGTACTGCCGCGGTGGCTGCGCTGCGGCGTGTGATGTATGTGTACTGCTGCGGCGTGTGATGTATGTGTACTGCTGCGGCGTGTGATGTATGTGTACTACTGCGGTGGCTGCGCTGCGGCGTGTGATGTATGTGTACTGCCGCGTCGTGTGATGGTGTACTGCTGCGGCGTGTGATGTATGTGTACTGCTGCGGCGTGTGATGTATGTGTACTTCTGCGGTGGCTGCGCTGCGGCGTGTGATGTATGTGTACTGCCGCGTCGTGTGATGTATGTGTACTGCTGCGGCGTGTGATGTATGTGTACTGCTGCGGCGTGTGATGTATGTGTACTACTGCGGTGGCTGCGCTGCGGCGTGTGATGTATGTGTACTGCTGCGGCGTGTGATGTATGTGTACTGCTGCGGTGGCTGCGGTGCGGCGTGTGATGTCTGTGTACTGCTGCGGCGTGTGATGTATGTGTACTGCTGCGGCGTGTGATGTATGTGTACTGCTGCGGTAGCCGCGCTGCGGCGTGTGATGTCTGTGTACTGCTGCGTCGTGTGATGTATGTGTACTACTGCGGTAGCCGCGCTGCGGCGTGTGATGTATGTGTACTGCTGCGTCGTGTGATGTATGTGTACTGCTGCGCAGTGCGCGCTGCGGCGTGTGATGTATGTGTACTGCTGCGGCGTGTGATGTATGTGTACTGCTGTGGCGTGTGATGTATGTATACTGCTGCGGCGTGTGATGTATGTGTACTGCTGCGGCATGTGATGTATGTGTACTGCTGCTGTGGCTGCGCTGCGGCGTGTGATGTATGTGTACTGCTGCGGTGGCCGCGCTGCGGCGTGTGATGTATGTGTACTGCTGCGGCGTGTGATGTATGTATACTGCTGCGTCGTGTGATGTATGTGTACTGCTGCAGCTGTGATGTATTTGTACTGCTGCGGTGGCTGCACTGCGGCGTGTGATGTCTGTGTACTGCTGCGGTGGCCGCGCTGCGGCGTGTGATGTATGTGTACTGCTGCGGCGTGTGATGTATGTATACTGCTGCGGCGTGTGATGTATGTGTACTGCTGCGGCGTGTGATGTATGTGTACTGCTGCGGTGGCCGCGCTGCGGCGTGTGATGTATGTGTACTGCTGCGGCGTGTGATGTATGTGTACTGCTGCGGTGGCCGCGCTGCAGCGTGCGATGTATGTGTACTGCTGCGGTGGGCGCGCCGCGGCGTGTGATGTATGTGTACTGTGCAGTGCGCGCTGCGGCGTGTGATTTATGTGTACTGCTGCGGTGGGCGCGCCGCGGCGTGTGATGTATGTGTACTGCGCAGTGCGCGCTGCGGCGTGTGATGTATGTGTTCTGCTGTGGTGGCGGCGCTGCGGCGTGTGATGTCTGTGTACTGCTGCGGTAGTTGCGCTGCGGCGTGAGATGTATGTGTACTGCTGCGGTGGCTGCGCTGCGGCGTGTGATGTATGTGTACTGTTGCGGTGGCTGCGCTGCGGCGTGTGATGTATGTGTACTGCTGCGGTGGATGCGCTGCGGCGTGTGATGTATGTGTACTGCTGCGGCGTGTGATGTATGTGTACTGCTGCGGTGGCTGTGCTGCGGCGTGTGATGTATGTATACTGCTACGGTGGCCGCGCTGCGGTGGCCGCGCTGCGGCGTGTGATGTATGTGTACTGCTGCGGCGTGTGATGTATGTGTACTGCTGCGGTGGCTGCGCTGCGGCGTGTGATGTCTGTATACTGCTGCGGTGGCCGCGCTGCGGCGTGTGATGTATGTGTACTGCTGCAGTGGCTGCGCTGCGGCGTGTGATGTCTGTGTACTGCTGCGGTGGCCGCGCTGCGGCGTGTGATGTATGTGTACTGCTGCTGCGTGTGATGTATGTATAATGCGCGGCGTGTGATGTATGTGTACTGCTGCGGCGTGTGATGTATGTGTACTGCTGCCGTGGCTGCGCTGCGGCGTGTGATGTATGTGTACTGCTGCGGTGGCCGCGCTGCGGCGTGTGATGTATGTGAACTGCTGCGGCGTGTGATGTATGTGTACTACTGCGGTGGCTGCGCTGCGGCGTGTGATGTATATGTACTGCTGCGGCGGCCGCGCTGCGGCGTGTGATGTATGTGTACTGCCGCGGTGGCTACGCTGCGGCGTGTGATGTATGTGTACTGCTGCGGTGGCCGCGCTGCGGCGTGTGATGTATGTG
The DNA here is from genome assembly GCA_036785665.1 of Chirona hameri. Lineage (NCBI taxonomy): Eukaryota > Metazoa > Arthropoda > Thecostraca > Balanomorpha > Balanidae > Chirona > Chirona hameri. The sequence continues at coordinate 407,781 of JAXIVJ010000045.1, forward strand.
TACTGCGCAGTGCGCACTGCGGCGTGTGATGTATGTGTACTGCTGCGGTAGCTGCGCTGCGGCGTGTGATGTATGTGTACTGCTGCGGTGGCTGCGCTGCGGGGTGTGATGTATGTGTACTGCTGCGGCGTGTGATGTATGTATACTGCTGCGGCGTGTGATGTATGTGTACTGCTGTGGCGTGTGATGTATGTGTACTGCTGCGGTGGCTGCGCTGCGGCGTGTGATGTCTGTGTACTGCTGCGGTGGCCGCGCTGCGGCGTGTGATGTATGTGTACTGCCGTGGTGGCTACGCTGCGGCGTGTGATGTATGTGTACTGCTGCGGTAGCCGAGCTGCGGCGTGTGATGTATGTGTACTGCTGCCCTGGCTGCGCTGCGGCGTGTGATGTATGTGTACTACTGCGGTGGCTGCGCTGCGGCGTGTGATGTATGTGTACTGCTGCGGTGGCCGCGCTGCGGCGTGTGATGTATATGTGTACTGCCGCGGTGGCTGCGCTGCGGCGTGTGATGTATGTGTACTGCTGCGGCGTGTGATGTATGTGTACTGCTGCACAGTGCGCGCTGCGGCGTGTGATGTATGTGTACTGCTGCGGCGTGTGATGTATGTGTACTGTTGCGGTGGCCGCGCTGCGACGTGTGGTGTATGTGTACTGCTGCGGTGGCCGCGCTGCGGCGTGTGATGTATGTGTACTGCTGCGGCGTGTGATGTATGTGTACTGCTGTGGTGGCTGCGCTGCGGCGTGTGATGTATGTGTACTGCTGCGGTGGCCGCGCTGCAGCGTGCGATGTATGTGTACTGCTGCGGTGGGCGCGCCGCGGCGTGTGATGTATGTGTACTGCGCAGTGCGCGCTGCGGCGTGTGATTTATGTGTACTGCTGCGGTGGGCGCGCCGCGGTGTGTGATGTATGTGTACTGCGCAGTGCGCGCTGCGGCGTGTGATGTATGTGTTCTGCTGTGGTGGCGGCGCTGCGGCGTGTAATGTCTGTGTACTGCTGCGGTAGTTGCGCTGCGGCGTGAGATGTATGTGTACTGCTGCGGTGGCTGCGCTGCGGCGTGTGATGTATGTGTACTGTTGCGGTGGCTGCGCTGCGGCGTGTGATGTATGTGTACTGCTGCGGTGGATGCGCTGCGGCGTGTGATGTATGTGTACTGCTGCGGCGTGTGATGTATGTGTACTGCTGCGGTGGCTGTGCTGCGGCGTGTGATGTATGTATACTGCTACGGTGGCCGCGATGCGGTGGCCGCGCTGCGGCGTGTGATGTATGTGTACTGCTGCGGCGTGTGATGTATGTGTACTGCTGCGGTGGCTGCGCTGCGGCGTGTGATGTCTGTATACTGCTGCGGTGGCCGCGCTGCGGCGTGTGATGTATGTGTACTGCTGCAGTGGCTGCGCTGCGGCGTGTGATGTCTGTGTACTGCTGCGGTGGCCGCGCTGCGGCGTGTGATGTATGTGTACTGCTGCTGCGTGTGATGTATGTATAATGCGCGGCGTGTGATGTATGTGTACTGCTGCGGCGTGTGATGTATGTGTACTGCTGCCGTGGCTGCGCTGCGGCGTGTGATGTATGTGTACTGCTGCGGTGGCCGCGCTGCGGCGTGTGATGTATGTGAACTGCTGCGGCGTGTGATGTATGTATACTGCTGCGGCGTGTAATGTATGTGTACTGCTGCGGCGTGTGATGTATGTGTACTGCTGCGGTGGCTGCGCTGCGGCGTGTGATGTATATGTACTGCTGCGGTGGCCGCGCTGCGGCGTGTGATGTATGTGTACTGCCGCGGTTGCTACGCTGCGGCGTGTGATGTATGTGTACTGCTGCGGTGGCCGCACTGCGGCGTGTGATGTATATGTGTACTGCTGCGGCGTGTGATGTATGTGTACTGCTGCGGTGGCTGCGCTGCGGCGTGTGATGTATATGTACTGCTGCGGTGGCCGCGCTGCGGCGTGTGATGTATTTGTACTGCTGCGGCGTGTGATGTATGTGTACTGCTGCGGTGGCTGCGCTGAGGCGTCTGATGTATGTGTACTGCTGCGGTGGCCGCGCTGTGGCGTATGATGTATGTGTACTGCTGCGGCGTGTGATGTATGTATACTGCTGCGGCCTGTGATGTATGTGTACTGCTGTGGCGTGTGAGGTATGTGTTCTGCTGCGGCGTGTGATGTATGTGTACTGCTTCGGCGTGTGATGTATGTGTACTGCTGCGGCGTGTGATGTATATGTACTGCTGCGGTGGCCGCGCTGCGGCGTGTGATGTATGTGTACTGCTGCGGCATGTGATGTATGTGTACTGCTGCGGTGAATGCGCTGCGGCGTGTGATGTATGTGTACTGCTGCGGTGGCCGTGCTGCGGCGTGTGATGTATGTGTACTGCTGCGGTGGCCGTGCCGCGGCGTGTGATGTATGTGTACTGCTGCGGCGTGTGATGTATGTGTACTGCTGCGGTGGCCGCGCTGCGGCGTGTAATGTATGTGTACTGCTACGGTGGCCGCGCTGCGGCGTGTGATGTATGTGTACTGCTGCGACGTGTGATGTATGTGTACTGCTGCGGTGGCCGCGTTGCGGCGTGTGATGTATGTGTACTGCTGCGGCGTGTGATGTATGTGTACTGCTGCGGTGGCTGCGCTGCGGCGTGTGATGTCTGTGTACTGTCGCGGTGGCTGCGCTGCGGCGTGTGATGTATGTGTACTGCTGTGGCGTGTGATGTATGTGTACTGCTGCAGTGGTCGCGCTGCGACATGTGGTGTATGTGTACTGCTGCGGCGTGTGATGTATGTATACTGCTGCGGCGTGTGATGTATGTCTACTGCTGCGGCGTATGATGTATGTTTACTGCTGCGGTGGCTGCGCTGCGGCGTGTGATGTCTGTGTACTGCTGCGGTGGCCGCGCTGCGGCGTGTGATGTATGTGTACTGCTGCGGGGTGTGATGTATGTGTACTGCTGTGGCGTGTGATGTATGTGTACTGCTGCGGTGGCTGCACTGCGGCGTGTGATGTATGTGTACTGCTGCGGCGTGTGATGTATGTATACTGCTGCGGCGTGTGATGTATGTGTACTGCTAAGGCGTGTGATGTATGTGTACTGCTGCGGTGGCTGCGCTGCGGAGTGTGATGTCTGTGTACTGCTGCGGTGGCCGCGCTGCGGCGTGTGATGTATGTGTACTGCCGCGGTGGCTAAGCTGCGGCGTGTGATGTATGTGTACTGCTGCGGTTGCCTCGCTGCGGCGTGTGATGTATGTGTACTGCTGCAGTGGCTGCGCTGCGGCGTGTGATGTATGTGTACTACTGCGGTGGCCGCGCTGCGGCGTGTGATGTATATGTGTACTGCCGCGGTGGCTGCGCTGCGGCGTGTGATGTATGTGTACTGCTGTGGCGAGTGATATATGTGTACTGCTGCGGCGTGTGATGTCTGTGTACTGCTGCGGTGGCCGCGCTGCGGCGTGTGATGTATGTGTACTGCTGCGGCGTGTGATGTATGTGTTCTGCTGCGGCGTGTGATGTATGTGTACTGCTGCGGCGTGTGATGTATGTGTACTGCTGCGGCGTGTGATGTATGTGTACTGCTGCGGTGGCTGCGCTGCGGCGTGTGATGTATATGTACTGCTGCGGAGGCCGCGCTGCGGCGTGTGATGTATGTGTACTGCTGCGGCGTATGATGTATGTGTACTGCTGCGGTGGCTGCGCTGCGGCGTGTGCTGTATGTGTACTGCTGCGGTGGCCGCGCTGCGGCGTGTGATGTATGTGTACTGCTGCGGTGGCCGCGCCGTGGCGTGTGATGTATGTGTACTGCTGCGGCGTGTGATGTATGTGTACTGCTGCGGTGGCCGCGCTGCGGCGTGTAATGTATGTGTACTGCTGCGGTGGCCGCGCTGCGGCGTGTGATGTATGTGTACTGCTGCGACGTGTGATGTATGTGTACTGCTGCGGTGGCCGCGCTGCGGCGTGTGATGTATGTGTACTGCTGCGGTGGCTGAGCTGCGGCGTGTGATGTCTGTGTACTGCCGCTGTGGCTGCGCTGCGGCGTGTGATGTATGTGTACTGCTGCAGCGTGTGATGTATGTGTACTGCTGCGGTGGTCGCGCCGCGGCGTGTGACTTATGTGTACTGCGCAGTGCGCGCTGCGGCGTATGATGTATGTGTACTGCTGCGCAGTGCGCGCTGCGGCGTGTGATGTATGTGTACTGCTGCGGTGTCCGCGCTGCAGCGTGTGATGTATGTGTACTGCTGCGGCGTGTGATGTATGTGTACTGCTGCGCAGTTTGCGCTGCAGCGTGTGATGTATGTGTACTGCTGCGGCGTGTGATGTATGTGTACTGTTGCGGTGGCCGCGCTGCGACGTGTGGTGTATGTGTACTGCTGCGGTGGCCGCGCTGCGGAGTGTGATGTATGTGTACTGCTGCGGTGGCCGCGCTGCAGCGTGCGATGTATGTGTACTGCTGCGGTGGGCGCGCCGCGGCGTGTGATGTATGTGTACTGCGCAGTGCGCGCTGCGGCGTGTGATTTATGTGTACTGCTGCGGTGGGCGCGCCGCGGCGTGTGATGTATGTGTACTGCGCAGTGCGCGCTGCGGCGTGTGATGTATGTGTTCTGCTGTGGTGGCGGCGCTGCGGCGTGTGATGTCTGTGTACTGCTGCGGTAGTTGCGCTGCGGCGTGAGATGTATGTGTACTGCTGCGGTGGCTGCGCTGCGGCGTGTGATGTATGTGTACTGTTGCGGTGGCTGCGCTGCGGCGTGTGATGTATGTGTACTGCTGCGGTGGAAGCGCTGCGGCGTGTGATGTATGTGTACTGCTGCGGCGTGTGATGTATGTGTACTGCTGCGGTGGCTGTGCTGCGGCGTGTGATGTATGTATACTGCTACGGTGGCCGCGCTGCGGTGGCCGCGCTGCGGCGTGTGATGTATGTGTACTGCTGCGGTGTGTGATGTATGTGTACTGCTGCGGTGGCTGCGCTGCGGCGTGTGATGTCTGTATACTGCTGCGGTGGCCGCGCTGCGGCGTGTGATGTATGTGTACTGCTGCAGTGGCTGCGCTGCGGCGTGTGATGTATGTGTACTGCTGCGGTGGCCGCGCTGCGGCGTGTGATGTATGTGTACTGCTGCTGCGTGTGATGTATGTATAATGCGCGGCGTGTGATGTATGTGTACTGCTGCGGCGTGTGATGTATGTGTACTGCTGCCGTGGCTGCGCTGCGGCGTGTGATGTATGTGTACTGCTGCGGTGGCCGCGCTGCGGCGTGTGATGTATGTGAACTGCTGCGGCGTGTGATGTATGTATACTGCTGCGGTGTGTAATGTATGTGTACTGCTGCGGTGTGTGATGTATGTGTACTGCTGCGGTGGCTGCGCTGCGGCGTGTGATGTATATGTACTGCTGCGGTGGCCGCGCTGCGGCGTGTGATGTATGTGTACTGCCGCGGTGGCTACGCTGCGGCGTGTGATGTATGTGTACTGCTGCGGTGGCCGCGCTGCGGCGTGTGATGTATGTGTACTGCTGCGGTGGCCGCGCTGCGGCGTGTGATGTATATGTGTACTGCCGCGGTGGCTGCGCTGCGGCGTGTGATGTATGTGTACTGCTGCAGCGTGTGATGTATGTGTACTGCTGCGGTGGCTGCGCTGCGGTGTGTGATGTCTGTGTACTGCTGCGGTGGCCGCGCTGCGGCGTGTGATGTATGTGTACTGCTGCGGCGTGTGATGTATGTGTACTGCTGCGCAGTGCGCGCTGCGGCGTGTGATGTATGTGTACTGCTGCGGCGTGTGATGTATGTGTACTGCTGCGGCGTGTGATGTATGTATACTGCTGCGGCGTGTGATGTATGTGTACTGCTGCGGTGGCTGCGCTGCGGCGTGTGATGTATGTGTACTGCTGCGGTGGCCGCGCTGCGGCGTGTGATGTATGTGTACTGCTGCGGCGTGTGATGTATGTATACTGGTGCGGCGTGTGATGTATGTGTACTGCTGCGGCGTGTGATGTATGTGTTCTGCTGCGGCGTGTGATGTATGTGTACTGCTGCGGCGTGTGATGTATGTGTACTGCTGCGGCGTGTGATGTATGTGTACTGCTGCGGCGTGTGATGTATGTGTACTGCTGTGGTGGCTGCGCTGCGGCGTGTGATGTATACGTACTGCTGCGGTGGCCGCGCTGCGGCGTGTGATGTATTTGTACTGCTGCGGCGTGTGATGTATGTGTACTGCTGCGGTGGCTGCGCTGAGGCGTCTGATGTATATGTACTGCTGCGGTGGCCGCGCTGTGGCGTATGATGTATGTGTACTGCTGCGGCGTGTGATGTATGTATACTGCTGCGGCCTGTGATGTATGTGTACTGCTGTGGCGTGTGATGTATGTGTTCTGCTGCGGCGTGTGATGTATGTGTACTGCTTCGGCGTGTGATGTATGTGTACTGCTGCGGCGTGTGATGTATATGTACTGCTGCGGTGGCCGCGCTGCGGCGTGTGATGTATGTGTACTGCTGCGGCATGTGATGTATGTGTACTGCTGCGGTGACTGCGCTGCGGCGTGTGATGTATGTGTACTGCTGCGGTGGCCGTGCTGCGGCGTGTGATGTATGTGTACTGCTGCGGTGGCCGCGCCGCGGCGTGTGATGTATGTGTACTGCTGCGGCGTGTGATGTATGTATACTGCTGCGGCGTGTGATGTATGTGTACTGCTGCGGTGGCCGCGCTGCGGCGTGTGATGTATATGTGTACTGCCGCGGTGGCTGCGCTGCGGCGTGTGATGTATGTGTACTGCTGCGGCGTGTGATGTATGTGTACTGCTGCGGCGTGTGATGTATGTGTACTACTGCGGTGGCTGCGCTGCGGCGTGTGATGTATGTGTACTGCCGCGTCGTGTGATGGTGTACTGCTGCGGCGTGTGATGTATGTGTACTGCTGCGGCGTGTGATGTATGTGTACTTCTGCGGTGGCTGCGCTGCGGCGTGTGATGTATGTGTACTGCCGCGTCGTGTGATGTATGTGTACTGCTGCGGCGTGTGATGTATGTGTACTGCTGCGGCGTGTGATGTATGTGTACTACTGCGGTGGCTGCGCTGCGGCGTGTGATGTATGTGTACTGCTGCGGCGTGTGATGTATGTGTACTGCTGCGGTGGCTGCGGTGCGGCGTGTGATGTCTGTGTACTGCTGCGGCGTGTGATGTATGTGTACTGCTGCGGCGTGTGATGTATGTGTACTGCTGCGGTAGCCGCGCTGCGGCGTGTGATGTCTGTGTACTGCTGCGTCGTGTGATGTATGTGTACTACTGCGGTAGCCGCGCTGCGGCGTGTGATGTATGTGTACTGCTGCGTCGTGTGATGTATGTGTACTGCTGCGCAGTGCGCGCTGCGGCGTGTGATGTATGTGTACTGCTGCGGCGTGTGATGTATGTGTACTGCTGTGGCGTGTGATGTATGTATACTGCTGCGGCGTGTGATGTATGTGTACTGCTGCGGCATGTGATGTATGTGTACTGCTGCTGTGGCTGCGCTGCGGCGTGTGATGTATGTGTACTGCTGCGGTGGCCGCGCTGCGGCGTGTGATGTATGTGTACTGCTGCGGCGTGTGATGTATGTATACTGCTGCGTCGTGTGATGTATGTGTACTGCTGCAGCTGTGATGTATTTGTACTGCTGCGGTGGCTGCACTGCGGCGTGTGATGTCTGTGTACTGCTGCGGTGGCCGCGCTGCGGCGTGTGATGTATGTGTACTGCTGCGGCGTGTGATGTATGTATACTGCTGCGGCGTGTGATGTATGTGTACTGCTGCGGCGTGTGATGTATGTGTACTGCTGCGGTGGCCGCGCTGCGGCGTGTGATGTATGTGTACTGCTGCGGCGTGTGATGTATGTGTACTGCTGCGGTGGCCGCGCTGCAGCGTGCGATGTATGTGTACTGCTGCGGTGGGCGCGCCGCGGCGTGTGATGTATGTGTACTGTGCAGTGCGCGCTGCGGCGTGTGATTTATGTGTACTGCTGCGGTGGGCGCGCCGCGGCGTGTGATGTATGTGTACTGCGCAGTGCGCGCTGCGGCGTGTGATGTATGTGTTCTGCTGTGGTGGCGGCGCTGCGGCGTGTGATGTCTGTGTACTGCTGCGGTAGTTGCGCTGCGGCGTGAGATGTATGTGTACTGCTGCGGTGGCTGCGCTGCGGCGTGTGATGTATGTGTACTGTTGCGGTGGCTGCGCTGCGGCGTGTGATGTATGTGTACTGCTGCGGTGGATGCGCTGCGGCGTGTGATGTATGTGTACTGCTGCGGCGTGTGATGTATGTGTACTGCTGCGGTGGCTGTGCTGCGGCGTGTGATGTATGTATACTGCTACGGTGGCCGCGCTGCGGTGGCCGCGCTGCGGCGTGTGATGTATGTGTACTGCTGCGGCGTGTGATGTATGTGTACTGCTGCGGTGGCTGCGCTGCGGCGTGTGATGTCTGTATACTGCTGCGGTGGCCGCGCTGCGGCGTGTGATGTATGTGTACTGCTGCAGTGGCTGCGCTGCGGCGTGTGATGTCTGTGTACTGCTGCGGTGGCCGCGCTGCGGCGTGTGATGTATGTGTACTGCTGCTGCGTGTGATGTATGTATAATGCGCGGCGTGTGATGTATGTGTACTGCTGCGGCGTGTGATGTATGTGTACTGCTGCCGTGGCTGCGCTGCGGCGTGTGATGTATGTGTACTGCTGCGGTGGCCGCGCTGCGGCGTGTGATGTATGTGAACTGCTGCGGCGTGTGATGTATGTGTACTACTGCGGTGGCTGCGCTGCGGCGTGTGATGTATATGTACTGCTGCGGCGGCCGCGCTGCGGCGTGTGATGTATGTGTACTGCCGCGGTGGCTACGCTGCGGCGTGTGATGTATGTGTACTGCTGCGGTGGCCGCGCTGCGGCGTGTGATGTATGTGTACTGCGCAGTGCGCACTGCGGCGTGTGATGTATGTGTACTGCTGCGGTAGCTGCGCTGCGGCGTGTGATGTATGTGTACTGCTGCGGTGGCTGCGCTGCGGGGTGTGATGTATGTGTACTGCTGCGGCGTGTGATGTATGTATACTGCTGCGGCGTGTGATGTATGTGTACTGCTGTGGCGTGTGATGTATGTGTACTGCTGCGGTGGCTGCGCTGCGGCGTGTGATGTCTGTGTACTGCTGCGGTGGCCGCGCTGCGGCGTGTGATGTATGTGTACTGCCGTGGTGGCTACGCTGCGGCGTGTGATGTATGTGTACTGCTGCGGTAGCCGAGCTGCGGCGTGTGATGTATGTGTACTGCTGCCCTGGCTGCGCTGCGGCGTGTGATGTATGTGTACTACTGCGGTGGCTGCGCTGCGGCGTGTGATGTATGTGTACTGCTGCGGTGGCCGCGCTGCGGCGTGTGATGTATATGTGTACTGCCGCGGTGGCTGCGCTGCGGCGTGTGATGTATGTGTACTGCTGCGGCGTGTGATGTATGTGTACTGCTGCACAGTGCGCGCTGCGGCGTGTGATGTATGTGTACTGCTGCGGCGTGTGATGTATGTGTACTGTTGCGGTGGCCGCGCTGCGACGTGTGGTGTATGTGTACTGCTGCGGTGGCCGCGCTGCGGCGTGTGATGTATGTGTACTGCTGCGGCGTGTGATGTATGTGTACTGCTGTGGTGGCTGCGCTGCGGCGTGTGATGTATGTGTACTGCTGCGGTGGCCGCGCTGCAGCGTGCGATGTATGTGTACTGCTGCGGTGGGCGCGCCGCGGCGTGTGATGTATGTGTACTGCGCAGTGCGCGCTGCGGCGTGTGATTTATGTGTACTGCTGCGGTGGGCGCGCCGCGGTGTGTGATGTATGTGTACTGCGCAGTGCGCGCTGCGGCGTGTGATGTATGTGTTCTGCTGTGGTGGCGGCGCTGCGGCGTGTAATGTCTGTGTACTGCTGCGGTAGTTGCGCTGCGGCGTGAGATGTATGTGTACTGCTGCGGTGGCTGCGCTGCGGCGTGTGATGTATGTGTACTGTTGCGGTGGCTGCGCTGCGGCGTGTGATGTATGTGTACTGCTGCGGTGGATGCGCTGCGGCGTGTGATGTATGTGTACTGCTGCGGCGTGTGATGTATGTGTACTGCTGCGGTGGCTGTGCTGCGGCGTGTGATGTATGTATACTGCTACGGTGGCCGCGATGCGGTGGCCGCGCTGCGGCGTGTGATGTATGTGTACTGCTGCGGCGTGTGATGTATGTGTACTGCTGCGGTGGCTGCGCTGCGGCGTGTGATGTCTGTATACTGCTGCGGTGGCCGCGCTGCGGCGTGTGATGTATGTGTACTGCTGCAGTGGCTGCGCTGCGGCGTGTGATGTCTGTGTACTGCTGCGGTGGCCGCGCTGCGGCGTGTGATGTATGTGTACTGCTGCTGCGTGTGATGTATGTATAATGCGCGGCGTGTGATGTATGTGTACTGCTGCGGCGTGTGATGTATGTGTACTGCTGCCGTGGCTGCGCTGCGGCGTGTGATGTATGTGTACTGCTGCGGTGGCCGCGCTGCGGCGTGTGATGTATGTGAACTGCTGCGGCGTGTGATGTATGTATACTGCTGCGGCGTGTAATGTATGTGTACTGCTGCGGCGTGTGATGTATGTGTACTGCTGCGGTGGCTGCGCTGCGGCGTGTGATGTATATGTACTGCTGCGGTGGCCGCGCTGCGGCGTGTGATGTATGTGTACTGCCGCGGTTGCTACGCTGCGGCGTGTGATGTATGTGTACTGCTGCGGTGGCCGCACTGCGGCGTGTGATGTATGTGTACTGCTGCGGCGTGTGATGTATGTGTACTGCTGCGGTGGCTGCGCTGCGGCGTGTGATGTATATGTACTGCTGCGGTGGCCGCGCTGCGGCGTGTGATGTATTTGTACTGCTGCGGCGTGTGATGTATGTGTACTGCTGCGGTGGCTGCGCTGAGGCGTCTGATGTATGTGTACTGCTGCGGTGGCCGCGCTGTGGCGTATGATGTATGTGTACTGCTGCGGCGTGTGATGTATGTATACTGCTGCGGCCTGTGATGTATGTGTACTGCTGTGGCGTGTGAGGTATGTGTTCTGCTGCGGCGTGTGATGTATGTGTACTGCTTCGGCGTGTGATGTATGTGTACTGCTGCGGCGTGTGATGTATATGTACTGCTGCGGTGGCCGCGCTGCGGCGTGTGATGTATGTGTACTGCTGCGGCATGTGATGTATGTGTACTGCTGCGGTGAATGCGCTGCGGCGTGTGATGTATGTGTACTGCTGCGGTGGCCGTGCTGCGGCGTGTGATGTATGTGTACTGCTGCGGCGTGTGATGTATGTGTACTGCTGCGGTGGCCGCGCTGCGGCGTGTAATGTATGTGTACTGCTACGGTGGCCGCGCTGCGGCGTGTGATGTATGTGTACTGCTGCGACGTGTGATGTATGTGTACTGCTGCGGTGGCCGCGTTGCGGCGTGTGATGTATGTGTACTGCTGCGGCGTGTGATGTATGTGTACTGCTGCGGTGGCTGCGCTGCGGCGTGTGATGTCTGTGTACTGTCGCGGTGGCTGCGCTGCGGCGTGTGATGTATGTGTACTGCTGTGGCGTGTGATGTATGTGTACTGCTGCGGTGGTCGCGCTGCGACATGTGGTGTATGTGTACTGCTGCGGCGTGTGATGTATGTATACTGCTGCGGCGTGTGATGTATGTCTACTGCTGCGGCGTATGATGTATGTTTACTGCTGCGGTGGCTGCGCTGCGGCGTGTGATGTCTGTGTACTGCTGCGGTGGCCGCGCTGCGGCGTGTGATGTATGTGTACTGCTGCGGGGTGTGATGTATGTGTACTGCTGTGGCGTGTGATGTATGTGTACTGCTGCGGTGGCTGCACTGCGGCGTGTGATGTATGTGTACTGCTGCGGCGTGTGATGTATGTATACTGCTGCGGCGTGTGATGTATGTGTACTGCTAAGGCGTGTGATGTATGTGTACTGCTGCGGTGGCTGCGCTGCGGAGTGTGATGTCTGTGTACTGCTGCGGTGGCCGCGCTGCGGCGTGTGATGTATGTGTACTGCCGAGGTGGCTAAGCTGCGGCGTGTGATGTATGTGTACTGCTGCGGTTGCCTCGCTGCGGCGTGTGATGTATGTGTACTGCTGCAGTGGCTGCGCTGCGGCGTGTGATGTATATGTGTACTGCCGCGGTGGCTGCGCTGCGGCGTGTGATGTATGTGTACTGCTGTGGCGAGTGATATATGTGTACTGCTGCGGCGTGTGATGTCTGTGTACTGCTGCGGTGGCCGCGCTGCGGCGTGTGATGTATGTGTACTGCTGCGGCGTGTGATGTATGTGTTCTGCTGCGGCGTGTGATGTATGTGTACTGCTGCGGCGTGTGATGTATGTGTACTGCTGCGGCGTGTGATGTATGTGTACTGCTGCGGTGGCTGCGCTGCGGCGTGTGATGTATATGTACTGCTGCGGAGGCCGCGCTGCGGCGTGTGATGTATGTGTACTGCTGCGGCGTATGATGTATGTGTACTGCTGCGGTGGCTGCGCTGCGGCGTGTGCTGTATGTGTACTGCTGCGGTGGCCGCGCTGCGGCGTGTGATGTATGTGTACTGCTGCGGTGGCCGCGCCGTGGCGTGTGATGTATGTGTACTGCTGCGGCGTGTGATGTATGTGTACTGCTGCGGTGGCCGCGCTGCGGCGTGTAATGTATGTGTACTGCTGCGGTGGTCGCGCTGCGGCGTGTGATGTATGTGTACTGCTGCGACGTGTGATGTATGTGTACTGCTGCGGTGGCCGCGCTGCGGCGTGTGATGTATGTGTACTGCTGCGGTGGCTGAGCTGCGGCGTGTGATGTCTGTGTACTGCCGCTGTGGCTGCGCTGCGGCGTGTGATGTATGTGTACTGCTGCGGCGTGTGATGTATGTGTACTGCTGCGGTGGTCGCGCCGCGGCGTGTGACTTATGTGTACTGCGCAGTGCGCGCTGCGGCGTGTGATGTATGTGTACTGCTGCGCAGTGCGCGCTGCGGCGTGTGATGTATGTGTACTGCTGCGGTGTCCGCGCTGCAGCGTGTGATGTATGTGTACTGCTGCGGCGTGTGATGTATGTGTACTGCTGCGCAGTTTGCGCTGCGGCGTGTGATGTATGTGTACTGCTGCGGCGTGTGATGTATGTGTACTGTTGCGGTGGCCGCGCTGCGACGTGTGGTGTATGTGTACTGCTGCGGTGGCCGCGCTGCGGCGTGTGATGTATGTGTACTGCTGCGGTGGCCGCGCTGCAGCGTGCGATGTATGTGTACTGCTGCGGTGGGCGCGCCGCGGCGTGTGATGTATGTGTACTGCGCAGTGCGCGCTGCGGCGTGTGATTTATGTGTACTGCTGCGGTGGGCGCGCCGCGGCGTGTGATGTATGTGTACTGCGCAGTGCGCGCTGCGGCGTGTGATGTATGTGTTCTGCTGTGGTGGCGGCGCTGAGGCGTGTGATGTCTGTGTACTGCTGCGGTAGTTGCGCTGCGGCGTGAGATGTATGTGTACTGCTGCGGTGGCTGCGCTGCGGCGTGTGATGTATGTGTACTGTTGCGGTGGCTGCGCTGCGGCGTGTGATGTATGTGTACTGCTGCGGTGGATGCGCTGCGGCGTGTGATGTATGTGTACTGCTGCGGCGTGTGATGTATGTGTACTGCTGCGGTGGCTGTGCTGCGGCGTGTGATGTATGTATACTGCTACGGTGGCCGCGCTGCGGTGGCCGCGCTGCGGCTTGTGATGTATGTGTACTGCTGCGGCGTGTGATGTATGTGTACTGCTGCGGTGGCTGCGCTGCGGCGTGTGATGTCTGTATACTGCTGCGGTGGCCGCGCTGCGGCGTGTGATGTATGTGTACTGCTGCAGTGGCTGCGCTGCGGCGTGTGATGTCTGTGTATTGCTGCGGTGGCCGCGCTGCGGCGTGTGATGTATGTGTACTGCTGCTGCGTGTGATGTATGTATAATGCGCGGCGTGTGATGTATGTGTACTGCTGCGGCGTGTGATGTATGTGTACTGCTGCCGTGGCTGCGCTGCGGCGTGTGATGTATGTGTACTGCTGCGGTGGCCGCGCTGCGGCGTGTGATGTATGTGAACTGCTGCGGCGTGTGATGTATGTATACTGCTGCGGTGTGTAATGTATGTGTACTGCTGCGGCGTGTGATGTATGTGTACTGCTGCGGTGGCTGCGCTGCGGCGTGTGATGTATATGTACTGCTGCGGTGGCCGGGCTGCGGCGTGTGATGTATGTGTACTGCCGCGGTGGCTACGCTGCGGCGTGTGATGTATGTGTACTGCTGCGGTGGCCGCGCTGCGGCGTGTGATGTATGTGTACTGCTGCGGTGGCCGCGCTGCGGCGTGTGATGTATATGTGTACTGCCGCGGTGGCTGCGCTGCGGCGTGTGATGTATGTGTACTGCTGCGGCGTGTGATGTATGTGTACTGCTGCGGCGTGTGATGTATGTGTTCTGCTGCGGCGTGTGATGTATGTGTACTGCTGCGGCGTGTGATGTATGTGTACTGCTGCGGCGTGTGATGTATGTGTACTGCTGCGGCGTGTGATGTATGTGTACTGCTGCGGTGGCTGCGCTGCGGCGTGTGATGTATGTGTACTGCTGCGGTGGCCGCGCTGCGGCGTGTGATGTATTTGTACTGCTGCGGCGTGTGATGTATGTGTACTGCTGCGGTGGCTGCGCTGAGGCGTCTGATGTATATGTACTGCTGCGGTGGCCGCGCTGTGGCGTATGATGTATGTGTACTGCTGCGGCGTGTGATGTATGTATACTGCTGCGGCCTGTGATGTATGTGTACTGCTGTGGCGTGTGATGTATGTGTTCTGCTGCGGCGTGTGATGTATGTGTACTGCTTCGGCGTGTGATGTATGTGTACTGCTGCGGCGTGTGATGTATATGTACTGCTGCGGTGGCCGCGCTGCGGCGTGTGATGTATGTGTACTGCTGCGGCATGTGATGTATGTGTACTGCTGCGGTGACTGCGCTGCGGCGTGTGATGTATGTGTACTGCTGCGGTGGCCGTGCTGCGGCGTGTGATGTATGTGTGTACTGCTGCGGTGGCCGCGCCGCGGCGTGTGATGTATGTGTACTGCTGCGGCGTGTGATGTATGTATACTGCTGCGGCGTGTGATTGTATGTGTACTGCTGCGGTGGCCGCGCTGCGGCGTGTGATGTATATGTGTACTGCCGCGGTGGCTGCGCTGCGGCGTGTGATGTATGTGTACTGCTGCGGCGTGTGTTGATGTATGTGTACTGCTGCGGCGTGTGATGTATGTGTACTGCTGCGGCGTGTGATGTATGTGTATTGCTGCGGTGGCTGCGGTGCGGCGTGTGATGTCTGTGTACTGCTGCGGTAGCCGCGCTGCGGCGTGTGATGTATGTGTACTGCTGCGTCGTGTGATGTATGTGTACTGCTGCGCAGTGCGCGCTACGGCGTGTGATGTATGTGTACTGCTGCGGCGTGTGATGTATGTGTACTGCTGTGGCGTGTGATGTATGTATACTGCTGCGGCGTGTGATGTATGTGTACTGCTGCGGCATGTGATGTATGTGTACTGCTGCTGTGGCTGCGCTGCGGCGTGTGATGTATGTGTACTGCAGCGGTGGCCGCGCTGCGGCGTGTGATGTATGTGTACTGCTGCGGCGTGTGATGTATGTATACTGCTGCGTCGTGTGATGTATGTGTACTGCTGCAGCTGTGATGTATTTGTACTGCTGCGGTGGCTGCACTGCGGCGTGTGATGTCTGTGTACTGCTGCGGTGGCCGCGCTGCGGCGTGTGATGTATGTGTACTGCTGCGGCGTGTGATGTATGTATACTGCTGCGGCGTGTGATGTATGTGTACTGCTGCGGCGTGTGATGTATGTGTACTGCTGCGGTGGCCGCGCTGCGGCGTGTGATGTATGTGTACTGCTGCGGCGTGTGATGTATGTGTACTGCTGCGGTGGCCGCGCTGCAGCGTGCGATGTATGTGTACTGCTGCGGTGGGCGCGCCGCGGCGTGTGATGTATTGTACTGCGCAGTGCGCGCTGCGGCGTGTGATTTATGTGTACTGCTGCGGTGGGCGCGCCGCGGCGTGTGATGTATGTGTACTGCGCAGTGCGCGCTGCGGCGTGTGATGTATGTGTTCTGCTGTGGTGGCGGCGCTGCGGCGTGTGATGTCTGTGTACTGCTGCGGTAGTTGCGCTGCGGCGTGAGATGTATGTGTACTGCTGCGGTGGCTGCGCTGCGGCGTGTGATGTATGTGTACTGTTGCGGTGGCTGCGCTGCGGCGTGTGATGTATGTGTACTGCTGCGGTGGATGCGCTGCGGCGTGTGATGTATGTGTACTGCTGCGGCGTGTGATGTATGTGTACTGCTGCGGTGGCTGTGCTGCGGCGTGTGATGTATGTATACTGCTACGGTGGCCGCGATGCGGTGGCCGCGCTGCGGCGTGTGATGTATGTGTACTGCTGCGGCGTGTGATGTATGTGTACTGCTGCGGTGGCTGCGCTGCGGCGTGTGATGTCTGTATACTGCTGCGGTGGCCGCGCTGCGGCGTGTGATGTATGTGTACTGCTGCAGTGGCTGCGCTGCGGCGTGTGATGTCTGTGTACTGCTGCGGTGGCCGCGCTGCGGCGTGTGATGTATGTGTACTGCTGCTGCGTGTGATGTATGTATAATGCGCGGCGTGTGATGTATGTGTACTGCTGCGGCGTGTGATGTATGTGTACTGCTGCCGTGGCTGCGCTGCGGCGTGTGATGTATGTGTACTGCTGCGGTGGCCGCGCTGCGGCGTGTGATGTATGTGAACTGCTGCGGCGTGTGATGTATGTATACTGCTGCGGCGTGTAATGTATGTGTACTGCTGCGGCGTGTGATGTATGTGTACTGCTGCGGTGGCTGCGCTGCGGCGTGTGATGTATATGTACTGCTGCGGTGGCCGCGCTGCGGCGTGTGATGTATGTGTACTGCCGCGGTTGCTACGCTGCGGCGTGTGATGTATGTGTACTGCTGCGGTGGCCGCACTGCGGCGTGTGATGTATGTGTACTGCTGCGGCGTGTGATGTATGTGTACTGCTGCGGTGGCTGCGCTGCGGCGTGTGATGTATATGTACTGCTGCGGTGGCCGCGCTGCGGCGTGTGATGTATTTGTACTGCTGCGGCGTGTGATGTATGTGTACTGCTGCGGTGGCTGCGCTGAGGCGTCTGATGTATGTGTACTGCTGCGGTGGCCGCGCTGTGGCGTATGATGTATGTGTACTGCTGCGGCGTGTGATGTATGTATACTGCTGCGGCCTGTGATGTATGTGTACTGCTGTGGCGTGTGAGGTATGTGTTCTGCTGCGGCGTGTGATGTATGTGTACTGCTTCGGCGTGTGATGTATGTGTACTGCTGCGGCGTGTGATGTATATGTACTGCTGCGGTGGCCGCGCTGCGGCGTGTGATGTATGTGTACTGCTGCGGCATGTGATGTATGTGTACTGCTGCGGTGAATGCGCTGCGGCGTGTGATGTATGTGTACTGCTGCGGTGGCCGTGCTGCGGCGTGTGATGTATGTGTACTGCTGCGGCGTGTGATGTATGTGTACTGCTGCGGTGGCCGCGCTGCGGCGTGTAATGTATGTGTACTGCTACGGTGGCCGCGCTGCGGCGTGTGATGTATGTGTACTGCTGCGACGTGTGATGTATGTGTACTGCTGCGGTGGCCGCGTTGCGGCGTGTGATGTATGTGTACTGCTGCGGCGTGTGATGTATGTGTACTGCTGCGGTGGCTGCGCTGCGGCGTGTGATGTCTGTGTACTGTCGCGGTGGCTGCGCTGCGGCGTGTGATGTATGTGTACTGCTGTGGCGTGTGATGTATGTGTACTGCTGCGGTGGTCGCGCTGCGACATGTGGTGTATGTGTACTGCTGCGGCGTGTGATGTATGTATACTGCTGCGGCGTGTGATGTATGTCTACTGCTGCGGCGTATGATGTATGTTTACTGCTGCGGTGGCTGCGCTGCGGCGTGTGATGTCTGTGTACTGCTGCGGTGGCCGCGCTGCGGCGTGTGTGATGTATGTGTACTGCTGCGGGGTGTGATGTATGTGTACTGCTGTGGCGTGTGATGTATGTGTACTGCTGCGGTGGCTGCACTGCGGCGTGTGATGTATGTGTACTGCTGCGGCGTGTGATGTATGTATACTGCTGCGGCGTGTGATGTATGTGTACTGCTAAGGCGTGTGATGTATGTGTACTGCTGCGGTGGCTGCGCTGCGGAGTGTGATGTCTGTGTACTGCTGCGGTGGCCGCGCTGCGGCGTGTGATGTATGTGTACTGCCGAGGTGGCTAAGCTGCGGCGTGTGATGTATGTGTACTGCTGCGGTTGCCTCGCTGCGGCGTGTGATGTATGTGTACTGCTGCAGTGGCTGCGCTGCGGCGTGTGATGTATGTGTACTACTGCGGTGGCCGCGCTGCGGCGTGTGATGTATATGTGTACTGCCGCGGTGGCTGCGCTGCGGCGTGTGATGTATGTGTACTGCTGTGGCGAGTGATATATGTGTACTGCTGCGGCGTGTGATGTCTGTGTACTGCTGCGGTGGCCGCGCTGCGGCGTGTGATGTATGTGTACTGCTGCGGCGTGTGATGTATGTGTTCTGCTGCGGCGTGTGATGTATGTGTACTGCTGCGGCGTGTGATGTATGTGTACTGCTGCGGCGTGTGATGTATGTGTACTGCTGCGGTGGCTGCGCTGCGGCGTGTGATGTATATGTACTGCTGCGGAGGCCGCGCTGCGGCGTGTGATGTATGTGTACTGCTGCGGCGTATGATGTATGTGTACTGCTGCGGTGGCTGCGCTGCGGCGTGTGCTGTATGTGTACTGCTGCGGTGGCCGCGCTGCGGCGTGTGATGTATGTGTACTGCTGCGGTGGCCGCGCCGTGGCGTGTGATGTATGTGTACTGCTGCGGCGTGTGATGTATGTGTACTGCTGCGGTGGCCGCGCTGCGGCGTGTAATGTATGTGTACTGCTGCGGTGGTCGCGCTGCGGCGTGTGATGTATGTGTACTGCTGCGACGTGTGATGTATGTGTACTGCTGCGGTGGCCGCGCTGCGGCGTGTGATGTATGTGTACTGCTGCGGTGGCTGAGCTGCGGCGTGTGATGTCTGTGTACTGCCGCTGTGGCTGCGCTGCGGCGTGTGATGTATGTGTACTGCTGCGGCGTGTGATGTATGTGTACTGCTGCGGTGGTCGCGCCGCGGCGTGTGACTTATGTGTACTGCGCAGTGCGCGCTGCGGCGTGTGATGTATGTGTACTGCTGCGCAGTGCGCGCTGCGGCGTGTGATGTATGTGTACTGCTGCGGTGTCCGCGCTGCAGCGTGTGATGTATGTGTACTGCTGCGGCGTGTGATGTATGTGTACTGCTGCGCAGTTTGCGCTGCGGCGTGTGATGTATGTGTACTGCTGCGGCGTGTGATGTATGTGTACTGTTGCGGTGGCCGCGCTGCGACGTGTGGTGTATGTGTACTGCTGCGGTGGCCGCGCTGCGGCGTGTGATGTATGTGTACTGCTGCGGTGGCCGCGCTGCAGCGTGCGATGTATGTGTACTGCTGCGGTGGGCGCGCCGCGGCGTGTGATGTATGTGTACTGCGCAGTGCGCGCTGCGGCGTGTGATTTATGTGTACTGCTGCGGTGGGCGCGCCGCGGCGTGTGATGTATGTGTACTGCGCAGTGCGCGCTGCGGCGTGTGATGTATGTGTTCTGCTGTGGTGGCGGCGCTGAGGCGTGTGATGTCTGTGTACTGCTGCGGTAGTTGCGCTGCGGCGTGAGATGTATGTGTACTGCTGCGGTGGCTGCGCTGCGGCGTGTGATGTATGTGTACTGTTGCGGTGGCTGCGCTGCGGCGTGTGATGTATGTGTACTGCTGCGGTGGATGCGCTGCGGCGTGTGATGTATGTGTACTGCTGCGGCGTGTGATGTATGTGTACTGCTGCGGTGGCTGTGCTGCGGCGTGTGATGTATGTATACTGCTACGGTGGCCGCGCTGCGGTGGCCGCGCTGCGGCGTGTGATGTATGTGTACTGCTGCGGCGTGTGATGTATGTGTACTGCTGCGGTGGCTGCGCTGCGGCGTGTGATGTCTGTATACTGCTGCGGTGGCCGCGCTGCGGCGTGTGATGTATGTGTACTGCTGCAGTGGCTGCGCTGCGGCGTGTGATGTCTGTGTATTGCTGCGGTGGCCGCGCTGCGGCGTGTGATGTATGTGTACTGCTGCTGCGTGTGATGTATGTATAATGCGCGGCGTGTGATGTATGTGTACTGCTGCGGCGTGTGATGTATGTGTACTGCTGCCGTGGCTGCGCTGCGGCGTGTGATGTATGTGTACTGCTGCGGTGGCCGCGCTGCGGCGTGTGATGTATGTGAACTGCTGCGGCGTGTGATGTATGTATACTGCTGCGGTGTGTAATGTATGTGTACTGCTGCGGCGTGTGATGTATGTGTACTGCTGCGGTGGCTGCGCTGCGGCGTGTGATGTATATGTACTGCTGCGGTGGCCGGGCTGCGGCGTGTGATGTATGTGTACTGCCGCGGTGGCTACGCTGCGGCGTGTGATGTATGTGTACTGCTGCGGTGGCCGCGCTGCGGCGTGTGATGTATGTGTACTGCTGCGGTGGCCGCGCTGCGGCGTGTGATGTATATGTGTACTGCCGCGGTGGCTGCGCTGCGGCGTGTGATGTATGTGTACTGCTGCGGCGTGTGATGTATGTGTACTGCTGCGGCGTGTGATGTATGTGTTCTGCTGCGGCGTGTGATGTATGTGTACTGCTGCGGCGTGTGATGTATGTGTACTGCTGCGGCGTGTGATGTATGTGTACTGCTGCGGCGTGTGATGTATGTGTACTGCTGCGGTGGCTGCGCTGCGGCGTGTGATGTATGTGTACTGCTGCGGTGGCCGCGCTGCGGCGTGTGATGTATTTGTACTGCTGCGGCGTGTGATGTATGTGTACTGCTGCGGTGGCTGCGCTGAGGCGTCTGATGTATATGTACTGCTGCGGTGGCCGCGCTGTGGCGTATGATGTATGTGTACTGCTGCGGCGTGTGATGTATGTATACTGCTGCGGCCTGTGATGTATGTGTACTGCTGTGGCGTGTGATGTATGTGTTCTGCTGCGGCGTGTGATGTATGTGTACTGCTTCGGCGTGTGATGTATGTGTACTGCTGCGGCGTGTGATGTATATGTACTGCTGCGGTGGCCGCGCTGCGGCGTGTGATGTATGTGTACTGCTGCGGCATGTGATGTATGTGTACTGCTGCGGTGACTGCGCTGCGGCGTGTGATGTATGTGTACTGCTGCGGTGGCCGTGCTGCGGCGTGTGATGTATGTGTACTGCTGCGGTGGCCGCGCCGCGGCGTGTGATGTATGTGTACTGCTGCGGCGTGTGATGTATGTATACTGCTGCGGCGTGTGATGTATGTGTACTGCTGCGGTGGCCGCGCTGCGGCGTGTGATGTATATGTGTACTGCCGCGGTGGCTGCGCTGCGGCGTGTGATGTATGTGTACTGCTGCGGCGTGTGATGTATGTGTACTGCTGCGGCGTGTGATGTATGTGTACTGCTGCGGCGTGTGATGTATGTGTATTGCTGCGGTGGCTGCGGTGCGGCGTGTGATGTCTGTGTACTGCTGCGGTAGCCGCGCTGCGGCGTGTGATGTATGTGTACTGCTGCGTCGTGTGATGTATGTGTACTGCTGCGCAGTGCGCGCTACGGCGTGTGATGTATGTGTACTGCTGCGGCGTGTGATGTATGTGTACTGCTGTGGCGTGTGATGTATGTATACTGCTGCGGCGTGTGATGTATGTGTACTGCTGCGGCATGTGATGTATGTGTACTGCTGCTGTGGCTGCGCTGCGGCGTGTGATGTATGTGTACTGCAGCGGTGGCCGCGCTGCGGCGTGTGATGTATGTGTACTGCTGCGGCGTGTGATGTATGTATACTGCTGCGTCGTGTGATGTATGTGTACTGCTGCAGCTGTGATGTATTTGTACTGCTGCGGTGGCTGCACTGCGGCGTGTGATGTCTGTGTACTGCTGCGGTGGCCGCGCTGCGGCGTGTGATGTATGTGTACTGCTGCGGCGTGTGATGTATGTATACTGCTGCGGCGTGTGATGTATGTGTACTGCTGCGGCGTGTGATGTATGTGTACTGCTGCGGTGGCCGCGCTGCGGCGTGTGATGTATGTGTACTGCTGCGGCGTGTGATGTATGTGTACTGCTGCGGTGGCCGCGCTGCAGCGTGCGATGTATGTGTACTGCTGCGGTGGGCGCGCCGCGGCGTGTGATGTATTGTACTGCGCAGTGCGCGCTGCGGCGTGTGATTTATGTGTACTGCTGCGGTGGGCGCGCCGCGGCGTGTGATGTATGTGTACTGCGCAGTGCGCGCTGCGGCGTGTGATGTATGTGTTCTGCTGTGGTGGCGGCGCTGCGGCGTGTGATGTCTGTGTACTGCTGCGGTAGTTGCGCTGCGGCGTGAGATGTATGTGTACTGCTGCGGTGGCTGCGCTGCGGCGTGTGATGTATGTGTACTGTTGCGGTGGCTACGCTGCGGCGTGTGATGTATGTGTACTGCTCCGGTGGATGCGCTGCGGCGTGTGATGTATGTGTACTGCTGCGGCGTGTGATGTATGTGTACTGCTGCGGTGGCTGTGCTGCGGCGTGTGATGTATGTATACTGCTACGGTGGCCGCGCTGCGGTGGCCGCGCTGCGGCGTGTGATGTATGTGTACTGCTGCGGCGTGTGATGTATGTGTACTGCTGCGGTGGCTGCGCTGCGGCGTGTGATGTCTGTATACTGCTGCGGTGGCCGCGCTGCGGCGTGTGATGTATGTGTACTGCTGCAGTGGCTGCGCTGCGGCGTGTGATGTCTGTGTACTGCTGCGGTGGCCGCGCTGCGGCGTGTGATGTATGTGTACTGCTGCTGCGTGTGATGTATGTATAATGCGCGGCGTGTGATGTATGTGTACTGCTGCGGCGTGTGATGTATGTGTACTGCTGCCGTGGCTGCGCTGCGGCGTGAGATGTATGTGTACTGCTGCGGTGGCCACGCTGCGGCGTGTGATGTATGTGAACTGCTGCGGCGTGTGATGTATGTATACTGCTGCGGTGTGTAATGTATGTGTACTGCTGCGGCGTGTGATGTATGTGTACTGCTGCGGTGGCTGCGCTGCGGCGTGTGATGTATATGTACTGCTGCGGTGGCCGCGCTTCGGCGTGTGATGTATGTGTACTGCCGCGGTGGCTACGCTGCGGCGTGTGATGTATGTGTACTGCTGCGGTGGCCGCGCTGCGGCGTGTGATGTATGTGTACTGCTGCGGTGGCCGCGCTGCGGCGTGTGATGTATATGTGTACTGCCGCGGTGGCTGCGCTGCGGCGTGTGATGTATGTGTACTGCTGCGGCGTGTGATGTATGTGTACTGCTGCGGTGGCTGCGCTGCGGTGTGTGATGTCTGTGTACTGCTGCGGTGGCCGCGCTGCGGCGTGTGATGTATGTGTACTGCTGCGGCGTGTGATGTATGTGTACTGCTGCGCAGTGCGCGCTGCGGCGTGTGATGTATGTGTACTGCTGCGGCGTGTGATGTATGTGTACTGCTGCGGCGTGTGATGTATTTATACTGCTGCGGCGTGTGATGTATGTGTACTGCTGCGGTGGCTGCGCTGCGGCGTGTGATGTATGTGTACTGCTGCGGTGGCCGCGCTGCGGCGTGTGATGTATGTGTACTGCTGCGGCGTGTGATGTATGTATACTGGTGCGGCGTGTGATGTATGTGTACTGCTGCGGCGTGTGATGTATGTGTTCTGCTGCGGCGTGTGATGTATGTGTACTGCTGCGGCGTGTGATGTATGTGTACTGCTGCGGCGTGTGATGTATGTGTACTGCTGCGGCGTGTGATGTATGTGTACTGCTGCGGTGGCTGCGCTGCGGCGTGTGATGTATATGTACTGCTGCGGTGGCCGCGCTGCGGCGTGTGATGTATTTGTACTGCTGAGGCGTGTGATGTATGTGTACTGCTGCGGTGGCTGCGCTGAGGCGTCTGATGTATATGTACTGCTGCGGTGGCCGCGCTGTGGCGTATGATGTATGTGTACTGCTGCGGCGTGTGATGTATGTATACTGCTGCGGCCTGTGATGTATGTGTACTGCTGTGGCGTGTGATGTATGTGTTCTGCTGCGGCGTGTGATGTATGTGTACTGCTTCGGCGTGTGATGTATGTGTACTGCTGCGGCGTGTGATGTATATGTACTGCTGCGGGTGGCCGCGCTGCGGCATGTGATGTATGTGTACTGCTGCGGCATGTGATGTATGTGTACTGCTGCGGTGACTGCGCTGCGGCGTGTGATGTATGTGTACTGCTGCAGTGGCCGTGCTGCGGCGTGTGATGTATGTGTACTGCTGCGGTGGCCGCGCCGCGGCGTGTGATGTATGTGTACTGCTGCGGCGTGTGATGTATGTATACTGCTGCGGCGTGTGATGTATGTGTACTGCTGCGGTGGCCGCGCTGCGGCGTGTGATGTATATGTGTACTGCCGCGGTGGCTGCGCTGCGGCGTGTGATGTATGTGTACTGCTGCGGCGTGTGATGTATGTGTACTGCTGCGGCGTGTGATGTATGTGTACTGCTGCGGCGTGTGATGTATGTGTACTGCTGCGGTGGCTGCGGTGCGGCGTGTGATGTCTGTGTACTGCTGCGGTAGCCGCGCTGCGGCGTGTGATGTATGTGTACTGCTGCGTCGTGTGATGTATGTGTACTGCTGCGCAGTGCGCGCTGCGGCGTGTGATGTATGTGTACTGCTGCGGCGTGTGATGTATGTGTACTGCTGTGGCGTGTGATGTATGTATACTGCTGCGGCGTGTGATGTATGTGTACTGCTGCGGCATGAGATGTATGTGTACTGCTGCTGTGGCTGCGCTGCGGCGTGTGATGTATGTGTACTGCTGCGGTGGCCGCGCTGCGGCGTGTGATGTATGTGTACTGCTGCGGCGTGTGATGTATGTATACTGCTGCGTCGTGTGATGTATGTGTACTGCTGCAGCTGTGATGTATTTGTACTGCTGCGGTGGCTGCACTGCGGCGTGTGATGTCTGTGTACTGCTGCGGTGGCCGCGCTGCGGCGTGTGATGTATGTGTACTGCTGCGGCGTGTGATGTATGTATACTGCTGCGGCGTGTGATGTATGTGTACTGCTGCGGCGAGTGATGTATGTGTACTGCTGCGGTGGCCGCGCTGCGGCGTGTGATGTATGTGTACTGCTGCGGCGTGTGATGTATGTGTACTGCTGCGGTGGCCGCGCTGCAGCGTGCGATGTATGTGTACTGCTGCGGTGGGCGCGCCGCGGCGTGTGATGTATGTGTACTGCGCAGTGCGCGCTGAGGCGTGTGATTTATGTGTACTGCTGCGGTGGGCGCGCCGCGGCGTGTGATGTATTTGTACTGCGCAGTGCGCGCTGCGGCGTGTGATGTATGTGTTCTGCTGTGGTGGCGGCGCTGCGGCGTGTGATGTCTGTGTACTGCTGCGGTAGTTGCGCTGCGGCGTGAGATGTATGTGTACTGCTGCGGTGGCTGCGCTGCGGCGTGTGATGTATGTGTACTGTTGCGGTGGCTACGCTGCGGCGTGTGATGTATGTGTACTGCTCCGGTGGATGCGCTGCGGCGTGTGATGTATGTGTACTGCTGCGGCGTGTGATGTATGTGTACTGCTGCGGTGGCTGTGCTGCGGCGTGTGATGTATGTATACTGCTACGGTGGCCGCGCTGCGGTGGCCGCGCTGCGGCGTGTGATGTATGTGTACTGCTGCGGCGTGTGATGTATGTGTACTGCTGCGGTGGCTGCGCTGCGGCGTGTGATGTCTGTATACTGCTGCGGTGGCCGCGCTGCGGCGTGTGATGTATGTGTACTGCTGCAGTGGCTGCGCTGCGGCGTGTGATGTCTGTGTACTGCTGCGGTGGCCGCGCTGCGGCGTGTGATGTATGTGTACTGCTGCGGCGTGTGATGTATGTGTACTGCTGTGGCGTGTGATGTATGTATACTGCTGCGGCGTGTGATGTATGTGTACTGCTGCGGCATGAGATGTATGTGTACTGCTGCTGTGGCTGCGCTGCGGCGTGTGATGTATGTGTACTGCTGCGGTGGCCGCGCTGCGGCGTGTGATGTATGTGTACTGCTGCGGCGTGTGATGTATGTATACTGCTGCGTCGTGTGATGTATGTGTACTGCTGCAGCTGTGATGTATTTGTACTGCTGCGGTGGCTGCACTGCGGCGTGTGATGTCTGTGTACTGCTGCGGTGGCCGCGCTGCGGCGTGTGATGTATGTGTACTGCTGCGGCGTGTGATGTATGTATACTGCTGCGGCGTGTGATGTATGTGTACTGCTGCGGCGAGTGATGTATGTGTACTGCTGCGGTGGCCGCGCTGCGGCGTGTGATGTATGTGTACTGCTGCTGCGTGTGATGTATGTATAATGCGCGGCGTGTGATGTATGTGTACTGCTGCGGCGTGTGATGTATGTGTACTGCTGCCGTGGCTGCGCTGCGGCGTGAGATGTATGTGTACTGCTGCGGTGGCCACGCTGCGGCGTGTGATGTATGTGAACTGCTGCGGCGTGTGATGTATGTATACTGCTGCGGTGTGTAATGTATGTGTACTGCTGCGGCGTGTGATGTATGTGTACTGCTGCGAAGGCTGCGCTGCGGCGTGTGATGTATATGTACTGCTGCGGTGGCCGCGCTTCGGCGTGTGATGTATGTGTACTGCCGCGGTGGCTACGCTGCGGCGTGTGATGTATGTGTACTGCTGCGGTGGCCGCGCTGCGGCGTGTGATGTATGTGTACTGCTGCGGTGGCCGCGCTGCGGCGTGTGATGTATATGTGTACTGCCGCGGTGGCTGCGCTGCGGCGTGTGATGTATGTGTACTGCTGCGGCGTGTGATGTATGTGTACTGCTGCGGTGGCTGCGCTGCGGTGTGTGATGTCTGTGTACTGCTGCGGTGGCCGCGCTGCGGCGTGTGATGTATGTGTACTGCTGCGGCGTGTGATGTATGTGTACTGCTGCGCAGTGCGCGCTGCGGCGTGTGATGTATGTGTACTGCTGCGGCGTGTGATGTATGTGTACTGCTGCGGCGTGTGATGTATTTATACTGCTGCGGCGTGTGATGTATGTGTACTGCTGCGGTGGCTGCGCTGCGGCGTGTGATGTATGTGTACTGCTGCGGTGGCCGCGCTGCGGCGTGTGATGTATGTGTACTGCTGCGGCGTGTGATGTATGTATACTGGTGCGGCGTGTGATGTATGTGTACTGCTGCGGCGTGTGATGTATGTGTTCTGCTGCGGCGTGTGATGTATGTGTACTGCTGCGGCGTGTGATGTATGTGTACTGCTGCGGCGTGTGATGTATGTGTACTGCTGCGGCGTGTGATGTATGTGTACTGCTGCGGTGGCTGCGCTGCGGCGTGTGATGTATATGTACTGCTGCGGTGGCCGCGCTGCGGCGTGTGATGTATTTGTACTGCTGAGGCGTGTGATGTATGTGTACTGCTGCGGTGGCTGCGCTGAGGCGTCTGATGTATATGTACTGCTGCGGTGGCCGCGCTGTGGCGTATGATGTATGTGTACTGCTGCGGCGTGTGATGTATGTATACTGCTGCGGCCTGTGATGTATGTGTACTGCTGTGGCGTGTGATGTATGTGTTCTGCTGCGGCGTGTGATGTATGTGTACTGCTTCGGCGTGTGATGTATGTGTACTGCTGCGGCGTGTGATGTATATGTACTGCTGCGGTGGCCGCGCTGCGGCATGTGATGTATGTGTACTGCTGCGGCATGTGATGTATGTGTACTGCTGCGGTGACTGCGCTGCGGCGTGTGATGTATGTGTACTGCTGCAGTGGCCGTGCTGCGGCGTGTGATGTATGTGTACTGCTGCGGTGGCCGCGCCGCGGCGTGTGATGTATGTGTACTGCTGCGGCGTGTGATGTATGTATACTGCTGCGGCGTGTGATGTATGTGTACTGCTGCGGTGGCCGCGCTGCGGCGTGTGATGTATATGTGTACTGCCGCGGTGGCTGCGCTGCGGCGTGTGATGTATGTGTACTGCTGCGGCGTGTGATGTATGTGTACTGCTGCGGCGTGTGATGTATGTGTACTGCTGCGGCGTGTGATGTATGTGTACTGCTGCGGTGGCTGCGGTGCGGCGTGTGATGTCTGTGTACTGCTGCGGTAGCCGCGCTGCGGCGTGTGATGTATGTGTACTGCTGCGTCGTGTGATGTATGTGTACTGCTGCGCAGTGCGCGCTGCGGCGTGTGATGTATGTGTACTGCTGCGGCGTGTGATGTATGTGTACTGCTGTGGCGTGTGATGTATGTATACTGCTGCGGCGTGTGATGTATGTGTACTGCTGCGGCATGAGATGTATGTGTACTGCTGCTGTGGCTGCGCTGCGGCGTGTGATGTATGTGTACTGCTGCGGTGGCCGCGCTGCGGCGTGTGATGTATGTGTACTGCTGCGGCGTGTGATGTATGTATACTGCTGCGTCGTGTGATGTATGTGTACTGCTGCAGCTGTGATGTATTTGTACTGCTGCGGTGGCTGCACTGCGGCGTGTGATGTCTGTGTACTGCTGCGGTGGCCGCGCTGCGGCGTGTGATGTATGTGTACTGCTGCGGCGTGTGATGTATGTATACTGCTGCGGCGTGTGATGTATGTGTACTGCTGCGGCGAGTGATGTATGTGTACTGCTGCGGTGGCCGCGCTGCGGCGTGTGATGTATGTGTACTGCTGCGGCGTGTGATGTATGTGTACTGCTGCGGTGGCCGCGCTGCAGCGTGCGATGTATGTGTACTGCTGCGGTGGGCGCGCCGCGGCGTGTGATGTATGTGTACTGCGCAGTGCGCGCTGAGGCGTGTGATTTATGTGTACTGCTGCGGTGGGCGCGCCGCGGCGTGTGATGTATTTGTACTGCGCAGTGCGCGCTGCGGCGTGTGATGTATGTGTTCTGCTGTGGTGGCGGCGCTGCGGCGTGTGATGTCTGTGTACTGCTGCGGTAGTTGCGCTGCGGCGTGAGATGTATGTGTACTGCTGCGGTGGCTGCGCTGCGGCGTGTGATGTATGTGTACTGTTGCGGTGGCTACGCTGCGGCGTGTGATGTATGTGTACTGCTCCGGTGGATGCGCTGCGGCGTGTGATGTATGTGTACTGCTGCGGCGTGTGATGTATGTGTACTGCTGCGGTGGCTGTGCTGCGGCGTGTGATGTATGTATACTGCTACGGTGGCCGCGCTGCGGTGGCCGCGCTGCGGCGTGTGATGTATGTGTACTGCTGCGGCGTGTGATGTATGTGTACTGCTGCGGTGGCTGCGCTGCGGCGTGTGATGTCTGTATACTGCTGCGGTGGCCGCGCTGCGGCGTGTGATGTATGTGTACTGCTGCAGTGGCTGCGCTGCGGCGTGTGATGTCTGTGTACTGCTGCGGTGGCCGCGCTGCGGCGTGTGATGTATGTGTACTGCTGCTGCGTGTGATGTATGTATAATGCGCGGCGTGTGATGTATGTGTACTGCTGCGGCGTGTGATGTATGTGTACTGCTGCCGTGGCTGCGCTGCGGCGTGTGATGTATGTGTACTGCTGCGGTGGCCGCGCTGCGGCGTGTGATGTATGTGAACTGCTGCGGCGTGTGATGTATGTATACTGCTGCGGTGTGTAATGTATGTGTACTGCTGCGGCGTGTGATGTATGTGTACTGCTGCGGTGGCTGCGATGCGGCGTGTGATGTATATGTACTGCTGCGGTGGCCGCGCTTCGGCGTGTGATGTATGTGTACTGCCGCGGTGGCTACGCTGCGGCGTGTGATGTATGTGTACTGCTGCGGTGGCCGCGCTGCGGCGTGTGATGTATGTGTACTGCTGCGGTGGCCGCGCTGCGGCGTGTGATGTATATGTGTACTGCCGCGGTGGCTGCGCTGCGGCGTGTGATGTATGTGTACTGCTGCGGCGTGTGTTGTATGTGTACTGCTGCGGTGGCTGCGCTGCGGTGTGTGATGTCTGTGTACTGCTGCGGTGGCCGCGCTGCGGCGTGTGATGTATGTGTACTGCTGCGGCGTGTGATGTATGTGTACTGCTGCGCAGTGCGCGCTGCGGCGTGTGATGTATGTGTACTGCTGCGGCGTGTGATGTATGTGTACTGCTGCGGCGTGTGATGTATGTATACTGCTGCGGCGTGTGATGTATGTGTACTGCTGCGGTGGCTGCGCTGCGGCGTGTGATGTATGTGTACTGCTGCGGTGGCCGCGCTGCGGCGTGTGATGTATGTGTACTGCTGCGGCGTGTGATGTATGTATACTGGTGCGGCGTGTGATGTATGTGTACTGCTGCGGCGTGTGATGTATGTGTTCTGCTGCGGCGTGTGATGTATGTGTACTGCTGCGGCGTGTGATGTATGTGTACTGCTGCGGCGTGTGATGTATGTGTACTGCTGCGGCGTGTGATGTATGTGTACTGCTGCGGTGGCTGCGCTGCGGCGTGTGATGTATATGTACTGCTGCGGTGGCCGCGCTGCGGCGTGTGATGTATTTGTACTGCTGAGGCGTGTGATGTATGTGTACTGCTGCGGTGGCTGCGCTGAGGCGTCTGATGTATATGTACTGCTGCGGTGGCCGCGCTGTGGCGTATGATGTATGTGTACTGCTGCGGCGTGTGGTGTATGTATACTGCTGCGGCCTGTGATGTTTGTGTACTGCTGTGGCGTGTGATGTATGTGTTCTGCTGCGGCGTGTGATGTATGTGTACTGCTTCGGCGTGTGATGTATGTGTACTGCTGCGGCGTGTGATGTATATGTACTGCTGCGGTGGCCGCGCTGCGGCGTGTGATGTATGTGTACTGCTGCGGCATGTGATGTATGTGTACTGCTGTGGTGACTGCGCTGCGGCGTGTGATGTATGTGTACTGCTGCGGTGGCCGTGCTGCGGCGTGTGATGTATGTGTACTGCTGCGGTGGCCGCGCCGCGGCGTGTGATGTATGTGTACTGCTGCGGCGTGTGATGTATGTATACTGCTGCGGCGTGTGATGTATGTGTACTGCTGCGGTGGCCGCGCTGCGGCGTGTGATGTATATGTGTACTGCCGCGGTGGCTGCGCTGCGGCGTGTGATGTATGTGTACTGCTGCGGCGTGTGATGTATGTGTACTGCTGCGGCGTGTGATGTATGTGTACTGCTGCGGTGGCTGCGGTGCGGCGTGTGATGTCTGTGTACTGCTGCGGTAGCCGCGCTGCGGCGTGTGATGTATGTGTACTGCTGCGTCGTGTGATGTATGTGTACTGCTGCGCAGTGCGCGCTGCGGCGTGTGATGTATGTGTACTGCTGCGGCGTGTGATGTATGTGTACTGCTGTGGCGTGTGATGTATGTATTCTGCTGCGGCGTGTGATGTATGTGTACTGCTGCGGCATGTGATGTATGTGTACTGCTGCTGTGGCTGCGCTGCGGCGTGTGATGTATGTGTACTGCTTTGGTGGCCGCGCTGCGGCGTGTGATGTATGTGTACTGCTGCGGCGTGTGATGTATGTATACTGCTGCGTCGTGTGATGTATGTGTACTGCTGCAGCTGTGATGTATTTGTACTGCTGCGGTGGCTGCACTGCGGCGTGTGATGTCTGTGTACTGCTGCGGTGGCCGCGCTGCGGCGTGTGATGTATGTGTACTGCTGCGGCGTGTGATGTATGTATACTGCTGCGGCGTGTGATGTATGTGTACTGCTGCGGCGTGTGATGTATGTGTACTGCTGCGGTGGCCGCGCTGCGGCGTGTGATGTATGTGTACTGCTGCGGCGTGTGATGTATGTGTACTGCTGCGGTGGCCGCGCCGCGGAATGTGATGTATGTGTACTGCTGCGGCGTGTGATGTATGTGTACTGCTGCGGTGGCTGCGCTGCGGCGTGTGATGTATGTGTACTGCTGCTGTGGCCGCGCTGCGGCGTGTGATGTATGTGTACTGCTGCGGTGGCCGCGCCGCGGCGTGTGATGTATGTGTACTGATGCGGTGGCCGCGCTGCGGCTTGTGATGTATGTGTACTGCTGCGGTGGCCGCGCTGCGGCGTGTGATGTATGTGTACTGCAACGACGTGTGATGTATGTTTACTGCTGCGGCGTGTGATGTATGTGTACTGCTGCGGTGGCTGCGCTGCGACGTGTGATGTATGTGTACCGCTGCGGTGGCCGCGCTGCGGCATGTGATGTATGTGTACTGCTGCGGTGACTGCGCTGCGGCGTGTGATGTCTGTGTACCGCTGCGGTGGCTGCGCTGCGGCGTGTGATGTATGTGTACTGCTGCGGCGTGTGATGTATGTGTACTGCTGCGGTGGCCACGCTGCGGCGTGTGATGTATGTTTACTGCTGCTGTGGCTGCGCTGCGACGTGTGATGTCTGTGTACTGCTGCGGTGGCTGCGCTGCGGCGTGTGATGTATGTGTACTGCTGCGGCGTGTGATGTATGTGTACTACTGCGGTGGCTGCGCTGCGGCGTGTGATGTATGTGTACTACTGCGGTGGCTGCGCTGCGGCGTGTGATGTATGTGTACTGCTGCGGTGGCCGTGCTGCGGCGTGTGATGTATATGTATACTGCCGCGGTGGCTGCGCTGCGGCGTGTGATGTATGTGTACTGCTGCGGCGTGTGATGTATGTGTACTGCTGCGTTGGCCGCGCTGCGGCGTGTGATGTATCTGTACTGCTGTGGCGTGTGATGTATGTGTACTGCTGCGGCGTGTGATGTATGTATACTGCTACGGTGGCCGCGCTGCGGTGGCCGCGCTGCGGCGTGTGATGTATGTGTACTGCTGCGGCGTGTGATGTATGTGTACTGCTGCGGTGGCTGCGCTGCGGCGTGTGATGTCTGTATACTGCTGCGGTGGCCGCGCTGCGGCGTGTGATGTATGTGTACTGCTGCGGTGGCCGCGCTGCGGCGTGTGATGTATGTGAACTGCTGCGGCGTGTGATGTATGTATACTGCTGCGGTGTGTAATGTATGTGTACTGCTGCGGCGTGTGATGTATGTGTACTGCTGCGGTGGCTGCGCTGCGGCGTGTGATGTATATGTACTGCTGCGGTGGCCGGGCTGCGGCGTGTGATGTATGTGTACTGCCGCGGTGGCTACGCTGCGGCGTGTGATGTATGTGTACTGCTGCGGTGGCCGCGCTGCGGCGTGTGATGTATGTGTACTGCTGCGGTGGCCGCGCTGCGGCGTGTGATGTATATGTGTACTGCCGCGGTGGCTGCGGTGCGGCGTGTGATGTATGTGTACTGCTGCGGCGTGTGATGTATGTGTACTGCCGCGGTGGCTGCGCTGCGGCGTGTGATGTATGTGTACTGCTGCGGTGGCCGCGCCGCGGCGTGTGATGTATGTGTACTGCTGCGGCGTGTGATGTATGTATACTGCTGCGGCGTGTGATGTATGTGTACTGCTGCGGTGGCCGCGCTGCGGCGTGTGATGTATATGTGTACTGCCGCGGTGGCTGCGCTGCGGCGTGTGATGTATGTGTACTGCTGCGGCGTGTGATGTATGTGTACTGCTGCGGCGTGTGATGTATGTGTACTGCTGCGGCGTGTGATGTATGTGTACTGCTGCGGTGGCTGCGGTGCGGCGTGTGATGTCTGTGTACTGCTGCGGTAGCCGCGCTGCGGCGTGTGATGTATGTGTACTGCTGCGTCGTGTGATGTATGTGTACTGCTGCGCAGTGCGCGCTACGGCGTGTGATGTATGTGTACTGCTGCGGCGTGTGATGTATGTGTACTGCTGCGGCGTGTGATGTATGTGTACTGCTGCGGCGTGTGATGTATGTGTACTGCTGCGGTGGCTGCGGTGCGGCGTGTGATGTCTGTGTACTGCTGCGGTAGCCGCGCTGCGGCGTGTGATGTATGTGTACTGCTGCGTCGTGTGATGTATGTGTACTGCTGCGCAGTGCGCGCTGCGGCGTGTGATGTATGTGTACTGCTGCGGCGTGTGATGTATGTGTACTGCTGTGGCGTGTGATGTATGTATACTGCTGCGGCGTGTGATGTATGTGTACTGCTGCGGCATGAGATGTATGTGTACTGCTGCTGTGGCTGCGCTGCGGCGTGTGATGTATGTGTACTGCTGCGGTGGCCGCGCTGCGGCGTGTGATGTATGTGTACTGCTGCGGCGTGTGATGTATGTATACTGCTGCGTCGTGTGATGTATGTGTACTGCTGCAGCTGTGATGTATTTGTACTGCTGCGGTGGCTGCACTGCGGCGTGTGATGTCTGTGTACTGCTGCGGTGGCCGCGCTGCGGCGTGTGATGTATGTGTACTGCTGCGGCGTGTGATGTATGTATACTGCTGCGGCGTGTGATGTATGTGTACTGCTGCGGCGAGTGATGTATGTGTACTGCTGCGGTGGCCGCGCTGCGGCGTGTGATGTATGTGTACTGCTGCGGCGTGTGATGTATGTGTACTGCTGCGGTGGCCGCGCTGCAGCGTGCGATGTATGTGTACTGCTGCGGTGGGCGCGCCGCGGCGTGTGATGTATGTGTACTGCGCAGTGCGCGCTGAGGCGTGTGATTTATGTGTACTGCTGCGGTGGGCGCGCCGCGGCGTGTGATGTATTTGTACTGCGCAGTGCGCGCTGCGGCGTGTGATGTATGTGTTCTGCTGTGGTGGCGGCGCTGCGGCGTGTGATGTCTGTGTACTGCTGCGGTAGTTGCGCTGCGGCGTGAGATGTATGTGTACTGCTGCGGTGGCTGCGCTGCGGCGTGTGATGTATGTGTACTGTTGCGGTGGCTACGCTGCGGCGTGTGATGTATGTGTACTGCTCCGGTGGATGCGCTGCGGCGTGTGATGTATGTGTACTGCTGCGGCGTGTGATGTATGTGTACTGCTGCGGTGGCTGTGCTGCGGCGTGTGATGTATGTATACTGCTACGGTGGCCGCGCTGCGGTGGCCGCGCTGCGGCGTGTGATGTATGTGTACTGCTGCGGCGTGTGATGTATGTGTACTGCTGCGGTGGCTGCGCTGCGGCGTGTGATGTCTGTATACTGCTGCGGTGGCCGCGCTGCGGCGTGTGATGTATGTGTACTGCTGCAGTGGCTGCGCTGCGGCGTGTGATGTCTGTGTACTGCTGCGGTGGCCGCGCTGCGGCGTGTGATGTATGTGTACTGCTGCTGCATGTGATGTATGTATAATGCGCGGCGTGTGATGTATGTGTACTGCTGCGGCGTGTGATGTATGTGTACTGCTGCCGTGGCTGCGCTGCGGCGTGTGATGTATGTGTACTGCTGCGGTGGCCGCGCTGCGGCGTGTGATGTATGTGAACTGCTGCGGCGTGTGATGTATGTATACTGCTGCGGTGTGTAATGTATGTGTACTGCTGCGGCGTGTGATGTATGTGTACTGCTGCGGTGGCTGCGATGCGGCGTGTGATGTATATGTACTGCTGCGGTGGCCGCGCTTCGGCGTGTGATGTATGTGTACTGCCGCGGTGGCTACGCTGCGGCGTGTGATGTATGTGTACTGCTGCGGTGGCCGCGCTGCGGCGTGTGATGTATGTGTACTGCTGCGGTGGCCGCGCTGCGGCGTGTGATGTATATGTGTACTGCCGCGGTGGCTGCGCTGCGGCGTGTGATGTATGTGTACTGCTGCGGCGTGTGTTGTATGTGTACTGCTGCGGTGGCTGCGCTGCGGTGTGTGATGTCTGTGTACTGCTGCGGTGGCCGCGCTGCGGCGTGTGATGTATGTGTACTGCTGCGGCGTGTGATGTATGTGTACTGCTGCGCAGTGCGCGCTGCGGCGTGTGATGTATGTGTACTGCTGCGGCGTGTGATGTATGTGTACTGCTGCGGCGTGTGATGTATGTATACTGCTGCGGCGTGTGATGTATGTGTACTGCTGCGGTGGCTGCGCTGCGGCGTGTGATGTATGTGTACAGCTGCGGTGGCCGCGCTGCGGCGTGTGATGTATGTGTACTGCTGCGGCGTGTGATGTATGTATACTGGTGCGGCGTGTGATGTATGTGTACTGCTGCGGCGTGTGATGTATGTGTTCTGCTGCGGCGTGTGATGTATGTGTACTGCTGCGGCGTGTGATGTATGTGTACTGCTGCGGCGTGTGATGTATGTGTACTGCTGCGGCGTGTGATGTATGTGTACTGCTGCGGTGGCTGCGCTGCGGCGTGTGATGTATATGTACTGCTGCGGTGGCCGCGCTGCGGCGTGTGATGTATTTGTACTGCTGAGGCGTGTGATGTATGTGTACTGCTGCGGTGGCTGCGCTGAGGCGTCTGATGTATATGTACTGCTGCGGTGGCCGCGCTGTGGCGTATGATGTATGTGTACTGCTGCGGCGTGTGGTGTATGTATACTGCTGCGGCCTGTGATGTTTGTGTACTGCTGTGGCGTGTGATGTATGTGTTCTGCTGCGGCGTGTGATGTATGTGTACTGCTTCGGCGTGTGATGTATGTGTACTGCTGCGGCGTGTGATGTATATGTACTGCTGCGGTGGCCGCGCTGCGGCGTGTGATGTATGTGTACTGCTGCGGCATGTGATGTATGTGTACTGCTGTGGTGACTGCGCTGCGGCGTGTGATGTATGTGTACTGCTGCGGTGGCCGTGCTGCGGCGTGTGATGTATGTGTACTGCTGCGGTGGCCGCGCCGCGGCGTGTGATGTATGTGTACTGCTGCGGCGTGTGATGTATGTATACTGCTGCGGCGTGTGATGTATGTGTACTGCTGCGGTGGCCGCGCTGCGGCGTGTGATGTATATGTGTACTGCCGCGGTGGCTGCGCTGCGGCGTGTGATGTATGTGTACTGCTGCGGCGTGTGATGTATGTGTACTGCTGCGGCGTGTGATGTATGTGTACTGCTGCGGTGGCTGCGGTGCGGCGTGTGATGTCTGTGTACTGCTGCGGTAGCCGCGCTGCGGCGTGTGATGTATGTGTACTGCTGCGTCGTGTGATGTATGTGTACTGCTGCGCAGTGCGCGCTGCGGCGTGTGATGTATGTGTACTGCTGCGGCGTGTGATGTATGTGTACTGCTGTGGCGTGTGATGTATGTATTCTGCTGCGGCGTGTGATGTATGTGTACTGCTGCGGCATGTGATGTATGTGTACTGCTGCTGTGGCTGCGCTGCGGCGTGTGATGTATGTGTACTGCTTTGGTGGCCGCGCTGCGGCGTGTGATGTATGTGTACTGCTGCGGCGTGTGATGTATGTATACTGCTGCGTCGTGTGATGTATGTGTACTGCTGCAGCTGTGATGTATTTGTACTGCTGCGGTGGCTGCACTGCGGCGTGTGATGTCTGTGTACTGCTGCGGTGGCCGCGCTGCGGCGTGTGATGTATGTGTACTGCTGCGGCGTGTGATGTATGTATACTGCTGCGGCGTGTGATGTATGTGTACTGCTGCGGCGTGTGATGTATGTGTACTGCTGCGGTGGCCGCGCTGCGGCGTGTGATGTATGTGTACTGCTGCGGCGTGTGATGTATGTGTACTGCTGCGGTGGCCGCGCCGCGGAATGTGATGTATGTGTACTGCTGCGGCGTGTGATGTATGTGTACTGCTGCGGTGGCTGCGCTGCGGCGTGTGATGTATGTGTACTGCTGCTGTGGCCGCGCTGCGGCGTGTGATGTATGTGTACTGCTGCGGTGGCCGCGCCGCGGCGTGTGATGTATGTGTACTGATGCGGTGGCCGCGCTGCGGCTTGTGATGTATGTGTACTGCTGCGGTGGCCGCGCTGCGGCGTGTGATGTATGTGTACTGCAACGACGTGTGATGTATGTTTACTGCTGCGGCGTGTGATGTATGTGTACTGCTGCGGTGGCTGCGCTGCGACGTGTGATGTATGTGTACCGCTGCGGTGGCCGCGCTGCGGCATGTGATGTATGTGTACTGCTGCGGTGACTGCGCTGCGGCGTGTGATGTCTGTGTACCGCTGCGGTGGCTGCGCTGCGGCGTGTGATGTATGTGTACTGCTGCGGCGTGTGATGTATGTGTACTGCTGCGGTGGCCACGCTGCGGCGTGTGATGTATGTTTACTGCTGCGGTGGCTGCGCTGCGACGTGTGATGTCTGTGTACTGCTGCGGTGGCTGCGCTGCGGCGTGTGATGTATGTGTACTGCTGCGGCGTGTGATGTATGTGTACTACTGCGGTGGCTGCGCTGCGGCGTGTGATGTATGTGTACTACTGCGGTGGCTGCGCTGCGGCGTGTGATGTATGTGTACTGCTGCGGTGGCCGTGCTGCGGCGTGTGATGTATATGTATACTGCCGCGGTGGCTGCGCTGCGGCGTGTGATGTATGTGTACTGCTGCGGCGTGTGATGTATGTGTACTGCTGCGTTGGCCGCGCTGCGGCGTGTGATGTATCTGTACTGCTGTGGCGTGTGATGTATGTGTACTGCTGCGGCGTGTGA
The DNA here is from genome assembly GCA_036785665.1 of Chirona hameri. NCBI lineage: Eukaryota > Metazoa > Arthropoda > Thecostraca > Balanomorpha > Balanidae > Chirona > Chirona hameri. Next base: position 446,170 of record JAXIVJ010000045.1, read on the forward strand.
TGTATGTATACTGCTACGGTGGCCGCGCTGCGGTGGCCGCGCTGCGGCGTGTGATGTATGTGTACTGCTGCGGCGTGTGATGTATGTGTACTGCTGCGGTGGCTGCGCTGCGGCGTGTGATGTCTGTATACTGCTGCGGTGGCCGCGCTGCGGCGTGTGATGTATGTGTACTGCTGCGGTGGCCGCGCTGCGGCGTGTGATGTATGTGAACTGCTGCGGCGTGTGATGTATGTATACTGCTGCGGTGTGTAATGTATGTGTACTGCTGCGGCGTGTGATGTATGTGTACTGCTGCGGTGGCTGCGCTGCGGCGTGTGATGTATATGTACTGCTGCGGTGGCCGGGCTGCGGCGTGTGATGTATGTGTACTGCCGCGGTGGCTACGCTGCGGCGTGTGATGTATGTGTACTGCTGCGGTGGCCGCGCTGCGGCGTGTGATGTATGTGTACTGCTGCGGTGGCCGCGCTGCGGCGTGTGATGTATATGTGTACTGCCGCGGTGGCTGCGGTGCGGCGTGTGATGTATGTGTACTGCTGCGGCGTGTGATGTATGTGTACTGCCGCGGTGGCTGCGCTGCGGCGTGTGATGTATGTGTACTGCTGCGGTGGCCGCGCCGCGGCGTGTGATGTATGTGTACTGCTGCGGCGTGTGATGTATGTATACTGCTGCGGCGTGTGATGTATGTGTACTGCTGCGGTGGCCGCGCTGCGGCGTGTGATGTATATGTGTACTGCCGCGGTGGCTGCGCTGCGGCGTGTGATGTATGTGTACTGCTGCGGCGTGTGATGTATGTGTACTGCTGCGGCGTGTGATGTATGTGTACTGCTGCGGCGTGTGATGTATGTGTACTGCTGCGGTGGCTGCGGTGCGGCGTGTGATGTCTGTGTACTGCTGCGGTAGCCGCGCTGCGGCGTGTGATGTATGTGTACTGCTGCGTCGTGTGATGTATGTGTACTGCTGCGCAGTGCGCGCTACGGCGTGTGATGTATGTGTACTGCTGCGGCGTGTGATGTATGTGTACTGCTGTGGCGTGTGATGTATGTATACTGCTGCGGCGTGTGATGTATGTGTACTGCTGCGGCATGTGATGTATGTGTACTGCTGCTGTGGCTGCGCTGCGGCGTGTGATGTATGTGTACTGCAGCGGTGGCCGCGCTGCGGCGTGTGATGTATGTGTACTGCTGCGGCGTGTGATGTATGTATACTGCTGCGTCGTGTGATGTATGTGTACTGCTGCAGCTGTGATGTATTTGTACTGCTGCGGTGGCTGCACTGCGGCGTGTGATGTCTGTGTACTGCTGCGGTGGCCGCGCTGCGGCGTGTGATGTATGTGTACTGCTGCGGCGTGTGATGTATGTATACTGCTGCGGCGTGTGATGTATGTGTACTGCTGCGGCGTGTGATGTATGTGTACTGCTGCGGTGGCCGCGCTGCGGCGTGTGATGTATGTGTACTGCTGCGGCGTGTGATGTATGTGTACTGCTGCGGTGGCCGCGCTGCAGCGTGCGATGTATGTGTACTGCTGCGGTGGGCGCGCCGCGGCGTGTGATGTATTGTACTGCGCAGTGCGCGCTGCGGCGTGTGATTTATGTGTACTGCTGCGGTGGGCGCGCCGCGGCGTGTGATGTATGTGTACTGCGCAGTGCGCGCTGCGGCGTGTGATGTATGTGTTCTGCTGTGGTGGCGGCGCTGCGGCGTGTGATGTCTGTGTACTGCTGCGGTAGTTGCGCTGCGGCGTGAGATGTATGTGTACTGCTGCGGTGGCTGCGCTGCGGCGTGTGATGTATGTGTACTGTTGCGGTGGCTACGCTGCGGCGTGTGATGTATGTGTACTGCTCCGGTGGATGCGCTGCGGCGTGTGATGTATGTGTACTGCTGCGGCGTGTGATGTATGTGTACTGCTGCGGTGGCTGTGCTGCGGCGTGTGATGTATGTATACTGCTACGGTGGCCGCGCTGCGGTGGCCGCGCTGCGGCGTGTGATGTATGTGTACTGCTGCGGCGTGTGATGTATGTGTACTGCTGCGGTGGCTGCGCTGCGGCGTGTGATGTCTGTATACTGCTGCGGTGGCCGCGCTGCGGCGTGTGATGTATGTGTACTGCTGCAGTGGCTGCGCTGCGGCGTGTGATGTCTGTGTACTGCTGCGGTGGCCGCGCTGCGGCGTGTGATGTATGTGTACTGCTGCTGCGTGTGATGTATGTATAATGCGCGGCGTGTGATGTATGTGTACTGCTGCGGCGTGTGATGTATGTGTACTGCTGCCGTGGCTGCGCTGCGGCGTGTGATGTATGTGTACTGCTGCGGTGGCCACGCTGCGGCGTGTGATGTATGTGAACTGCTGCGGCGTGTGATGTATGTATACTGCTGCGGTGTGTAATGTATGTGTACTGCTGCGGCGTGTGATGTATGTGTACTGCTGCGGTGGCTGCGCTGCGGCGTGTGATGTATATGTACTGCTGCGGTGGCCGCGCTTCGGCGTGTGATGTATGTGTACTGCCGCGGTGGCTACGCTGCGGCGTGTGATGTATGTGTACTGCTGCGGTGGCCGCGCTGCGGCGTGTGATGTATGTGTACTGCTGCGGTGGCCGCGCTGCGGCGTGTGATGTATATGTGTACTGCCGCGGTGGCTGCGCTGCGGCGTGTGATGTATGTGTACTGCTGCGGCGTGTGATGTATGTGTACTGCTGCGGTGGCTGCGCTGCGGTGTGTGATGTCTGTGTACTGCTGCGGTGGCCGCGCTGCGGCGTGTGATGTATGTGTACTGCTGCGGCGTGTGATGTATGTGTACTGCTGCGCAGTGCGCGCTGCGGCGTGTGATGTATGTGTACTGCTGCGGCGTGTGATGTATGTGTACTGCTGCGGCGTGTGATGTATTTATACTGCTGCGGCGTGTGATGTATGTGTACTGCTGCGGTGGCTGCGCTGCGGCGTGTGATGTATGTGTACTGCTGCGGTGGCCGCGCTGCGGCGTGTGATGTATGTGTACTGCTGCGGCGTGTGATGTATGTATACTGGTGCGGCGTGTGATGTATGTGTACTGCTGCGGCGTGTGATGTATGTGTTCTGCTGCGGCGTGTGATGTATGTGTACTGCTGCGGCGTGTGATGTATGTGTACTGCTGCGGCGTGTGATGTATGTGTACTGCTGCGGCGTGTGATGTATGTGTACTGCTGCGGTGGCTGCGCTGCGGCGTGTGATGTATATGTACTGCTGCGGTGGCCGCGCTGCGGCGTGTGATGTATTTGTACTGCTGAGGCGTGTGATGTATGTGTACTGCTGCGGTGGCTGCGCTGAGGCGTCTGATGTATATGTACTGCTGCGGTGGCCGCGCTGTGGCGTATGATGTATGTGTACTGCTGCGGCGTGTGATGTATGTATACTGCTGCGGCCTGTGATGTATGTGTACTGCTGTGGCGTGTGATGTATGTGTTCTGCTGCGGCGTGTGATGTATGTGTACTGCTTCGGCGTGTGATGTATGTGTACTGCTGCGGCGTGTGATGTATATGTACTGCTGCGGTGGCCGCGCTGCGGCATGTGATGTATGTGTACTGCTGCGGCATGTGATGTATGTGTACTGCTGCGGTGACTGCGCTGCGGCGTGTGATGTATGTGTACTGCTGCAGTGGCCGTGCTGCGGCGTGTGATGTATGTGTACTGCTGCGGTGGCCGCGCCGCGGCGTGTGATGTATGTGTACTGCTGCGGCGTGTGATGTATGTATACTGCTGCGGCGTGTGATGTATGTGTACTGCTGCGGTGGCCGCGCTGCGGCGTGTGATGTATATGTGTACTGCCGCGGTGGCTGCGCTGCGGCGTGTGATGTATGTGTACTGCTGCGGCGTGTGATGTATGTGTACTGCTGCGGCGTGTGATGTATGTGTACTGCTGCGGCGTGTGATGTATGTGTACTGCTGCGGTGGCTGCGGTGCGGCGTGTGATGTCTGTGTACTGCTGCGGTAGCCGCGCTGCGGCGTGTGATGTATGTGTACTGCTGCGTCGTGTGATGTATGTGTACTGCTGCGCAGTGCGCGCTGCGGCGTGTGATGTATGTGTACTGCTGCGGCGTGTGATGTATGTGTACTGCTGTGGCGTGTGATGTATGTATACTGCTGCGGCGTGTGATGTATGTGTACTGCTGCGGCATGAGATGTATGTGTACTGCTGCTGTGGCTGCGCTGCGGCGTGTGATGTATGTGTACTGCTGCGGTGGCCGCGCTGCGGCGTGTGATGTATGTGTACTGCTGCGGCGTGTGATGTATGTATACTGCTGCGTCGTGTGATGTATGTGTACTGCTGCAGCTGTGATGTATTTGTACTGCTGCGGTGGCTGCACTGCGGCGTGTGATGTCTGTGTACTGCTGCGGTGGCCGCGCTGCGGCGTGTGATGTATGTGTACTGCTGCGGCGTGTGATGTATGTATACTGCTGCGGCGTGTGATGTATGTGTACTGCTGCGGCGAGTGATGTATGTGTACTGCTGCGGTGGCCGCGCTGCGGCGTGTGATGTATGTGTACTGCTGCGGCGTGTGATGTATGTGTACTGCTGCGGTGGCCGCGCTGCAGCGTGCGATGTATGTGTACTGCTGCGGTGGGCGCGCCGCGGCGTGTGATGTATGTGTACTGCGCAGTGCGCGCTGAGGCGTGTGATTTATGTGTACTGCTGCGGTGGGCGCGCCGCGGCGTGTGATGTATTTGTACTGCGCAGTGCGCGCTGCGGCGTGTGATGTATGTGTTCTGCTGTGGTGGCGGCGCTGCGGCGTGTGATGTCTGTGTACTGCTGCGGTAGTTGCGCTGCGGCGTGAGATGTATGTGTACTGCTGCGGTGGCTGCGCTGCGGCGTGTGATGTATGTGTACTGTTGCGGTGGCTACGCTGCGGCGTGTGATGTATGTGTACTGCTCCGGTGGATGCGCTGCGGCGTGTGATGTATGTGTACTGCTGCGGCGTGTGATGTATGTGTACTGCTGCGGTGGCTGTGCTGCGGCGTGTGATGTATGTATACTGCTACGGTGGCCGCGCTGCGGTGGCCGCGCTGCGGCGTGTGATGTATGTGTACTGCTGCGGCGTGTGATGTATGTGTACTGCTGCGGTGGCTGCGCTGCGGCGTGTGATGTCTGTATACTGCTGCGGTGGCCGCGCTGCGGCGTGTGATGTATGTGTACTGCTGCAGTGGCTGCGCTGCGGCGTGTGATGTCTGTGTACTGCTGCGGTGGCCGCGCTGCGGCGTGTGATGTATGTGTACTGCTGCTGCGTGTGATGTATGTATAATGCGCGGCGTGTGATGTATGTGTACTGCTGCGGCGTGTGATGTATGTGTACTGCTGCCGTGGCTGCGCTGCGGCGTGTGATGTATGTGTACTGCTGCGGTGGCCGCGCTGCGGCGTGTGATGTATGTGAACTGCTGCGGCGTGTGATGTATGTATACTGCTGCGGTGTGTAATGTATGTGTACTGCTGCGGCGTGTGATGTATGTGTACTGCTGCGGTGGCTGCGATGCGGCGTGTGATGTATATGTACTGCTGCGGTGGCCGCGCTTCGGCGTGTGATGTATGTGTACTGCCGCGGTGGCTACGCTGCGGCGTGTGATGTATGTGTACTGCTGCGGTGGCCGCGCTGCGGCGTGTGATGTATGTGTACTGCTGCGGTGGCCGCGCTGCGGCGTGTGATGTATATGTGTACTGCCGCGGTGGCTGCGCTGCGGCGTGTGATGTATGTGTACTGCTGCGGCGTGTGTTGTATGTGTACTGCTGCGGTGGCTGCGCTGCGGTGTGTGATGTCTGTGTACTGCTGCGGTGGCCGCGCTGCGGCGTGTGATGTATGTGTACTGCTGCGGCGTGTGATGTATGTGTACTGCTGCGCAGTGCGCGCTGCGGCGTGTGATGTATGTGTACTGCTGCGGCGTGTGATGTATGTGTACTGCTGCGGCGTGTGATGTATGTATACTGCTGCGGCGTGTGATGTATGTGTACTGCTGCGGTGGCTGCGCTGCGGCGTGTGATGTATGTGTACTGCTGCGGTGGCCGCGCTGCGGCGTGTGATGTATGTGTACTGCTGCGGCGTGTGATGTATGTATACTGGTGCGGCGTGTGATGTATGTGTACTGCTGCGGCGTGTGATGTATGTGTTCTGCTGCGGCGTGTGATGTATGTGTACTGCTGCGGCGTGTGATGTATGTGTACTGCTGCGGCGTGTGATGTATGTGTACTGCTGCGGCGTGTGATGTATGTGTACTGCTGCGGTGGCTGCGCTGCGGCGTGTGATGTATATGTACTGCTGCGGTGGCCGCGCTGCGGCGTGTGATGTATTTGTACTGCTGAGGCGTGTGATGTATGTGTACTGCTGCGGTGGCTGCGCTGAGGCGTCTGATGTATATGTACTGCTGCGGTGGCCGCGCTGTGGCGTATGATGTATGTGTACTGCTGCGGCGTGTGGTGTATGTATACTGCTGCGGCCTGTGATGTTTGTGTACTGCTGTGGCGTGTGATGTATGTGTTCTGCTGCGGCGTGTGATGTATGTGTACTGCTTCGGCGTGTGATGTATGTGTACTGCTGCGGCGTGTGATGTATATGTACTGCTGCGGTGGCCGCGCTGCGGCGTGTGATGTATGTGTACTGCTGCGGCATGTGATGTATGTGTACTGCTGTGGTGACTGCGCTGCGGCGTGTGATGTATGTGTACTGCTGCGGTGGCCGTGCTGCGGCGTGTGATGTATGTGTACTGCTGCGGTGGCCGCGCCGCGGCGTGTGATGTATGTGTACTGCTGCGGCGTGTGATGTATGTATACTGCTGCGGCGTGTGATGTATGTGTACTGCTGCGGTGGCCGCGCTGCGGCGTGTGATGTATATGTGTACTGCCGCGGTGGCTGCGCTGCGGCGTGTGATGTATGTGTACTGCTGCGGCGTGTGATGTATGTGTACTGCTGCGGCGTGTGATGTATGTGTACTGCTGCAGTGGCTGCGGTGCGGCGTGTGATGTCTGTGTACTGCTGCGGTAGCCGCGCTGCGGCGTGTGATGTATGTGTACTGCTGCGTCGTGTGATGTATGTGTACTGCTGCGCAGTGCGCGCTGCGGCGTGTGATGTATGTGTACTGCTGCGGCGTGTGATGTATGTGTACTGCTGTGGCGTGTGATGTATGTATTCTGCTGCGGCGTGTGATGTATGTGTACTGCTGCGGCATGTGATGTATGTGTACTGCTGCTGTGGCTGCGCTGCGGCGTGTGATGTATGTGTACTGCTTTGGTGGCCGCGCTGCGGCGTGTGATGTATGTGTACTGCTGCGGCGTGTGATGTATGTATACTGCTGCGTCGTGTGATGTATGTGTACTGCTGCAGCTGTGATGTATTTGTACTGCTGCGGTGGCTGCACTGCGGCGTGTGATGTCTGTGTACTGCTGCGGTGGCCGCGCTGCGGCGTGTGATGTATGTGTACTGCTGCGGCGTGTGATGTATGTATACTGCTGCGGCGTGTGATGTATGTGTACTGCTGCGGCGTGTGATGTATGTGTACTGCTGCGGTGGCCGCGCTGCGGCGTGTGATGTATGTGTACTGCTGCGGCGTGTGATGTATGTGTACTGCTGCGGTGGCCGCGCCGCGGAATGTGATGTATGTGTACTGCTGCGGCGTGTGATGTATGTGTACTGCTGCGGTGGCTGCGCTGCGGCGTGTGATGTATGTGTACTGCTGCTGTGGCCGCGCTGCGGCGTGTGATGTATGTGTACTGCTGCGGTGGCCGCGCCGCGGCGTGTGATGTATGTGTACTGATGCGGTGGCCGCGCTGCGGCTTGTGATGTATGTGTACTGCTGCGGTGGCCGCGCTGCGGCGTGTGATGTATGTGTACTGCAACGACGTGTGATGTATGTTTACTGCTGCGGCGTGTGATGTATGTGTACTGCTGCGGTGGCTGCGCTGCGACGTGTGATGTATGTGTACCGCTGCGGTGGCCGCGCTGCGGCATGTGATGTATGTGTACTGCTGCGGTGACTGCGCTGCGGCGTGTGATGTCTGTGTACCGCTGCGGTGGCTGCGCTGCGGCGTGTGATGTATGTGTACTGCTGCGGCGTGTGATGTATGTGTACTGCTGCGGTGGCCACGCTGCGGCGTGTGATGTATGTTTACTGCTGCGGTGGCTGCGCTGCGACGTGTGATGTCTGTGTACTGCTGCGGTGGCTGCGCTGCGGCGTGTGATGTATGTGTACTGCTGCGGCGTGTGATGTATGTGTACTACTGCGGTGGCTGCGCTGCGGCGTGTGATGTATGTGTACTACTGCGGTGGCTGCGCTGCGGCGTGTGATGTATGTGTACTGCTGCGGTGGCCGTGCTGCGGCGTGTGATGTATATGTATACTGCCGCGGTGGCTGCGCTGCGGCGTGTGATGTATGTGTACTGCTGCGGCGTGTGATGTATGTGTACTGCTGCGTTGGCCGCGCTGCGGCGTGTGATGTATCTGTACTGCTGTGGCGTGTGATGTATGTGTACTGCTGCGGCGTGTGATGTATGTATACTGCTACGGTGGCCGCGCTGCGGTGGCCGCGCTGCGGCGTGTGATGTATGTGTACTGCTGCGGCGTGTGATGTATGTGTACTGCTGCGGTGGCTGCGCTGCGGCGTGTGATGTCTGTATACTGCTGCGGTGGCCGCGCTGCGGCGTGTGATGTATGTGTACTGCTGCGGTGGCCGCGCTGCGGCGTGTGATGTATGTGAACTGCTGCGGCGTGTGATGTATGTATACTGCTGCGGTGTGTAATGTATGTGTACTGCTGCGGCGTGTGATGTATGTGTACTGCTGCGGTGGCTGCGCTGCGGCGTGTGATGTATATGTACTGCTGCGGTGGCCGGGCTGCGGCGTGTGATGTATGTGTACTGCCGCGGTGGCTACGCTGCGGCGTGTGATGTATGTGTACTGCTGCGGTGGCCGCGCTGCGGCGTGTGATGTATGTGTACTGCTGCGGTGGCCGCGCTGCGGCGTGTGATGTATATGTGTACTGCCGCGGTGGCTGCGGTGCGGCGTGTGATGTATGTGTACTGCTGCGGCGTGTGATGTATGTGTACTGCCGCGGTGGCTGCGCTGCGGCGTGTGATGTATGTGTACTGCTGCGGTGGCCGCGCTGCGGCGTGTGATGTATGTGAACTGCTGCGGCGTGTGATGTATGTATACTGCTGCGGTGTGTAATGTATGTGTACTGCTGCGGCGTGTGATGTATGTGTACTGCTGCGGTGGCTGCGCTGCGGCGTGTGATGTATATGTACTGCTGCGGTGGCCGGGCTGCGGCGTGTGATGTATGTGTACTGCCGCGGTGGCTACGCTGCGGCGTGTGATGTATGTGTACTGCTGCGGTGGCCGCGCTGCGGCGTGTGATGTATGTGTACTGCTGCGGTGGCCGCGCTGCGGCGTGTGATGTATATGTGTACTGCCGCGGTGGCTGCGCTGCGGCGTGTGATGTATGTGTACTGCTGCGGCGTGTGATGTATGTGTACTGCCGCGGTGGCTGCGCTGCGGCGTGTGATGTATGTGTACTGCTGCGGCGTGTGATGTATGTGTTCTGCTGCGGCGTGTGATGTATGTGTGCTGCTGCGGCGTGTGATGTATGTGTACTGCTGCGGCGTGTGATGTATGTGTACTGCTGCGGCGTGTGATGTATGTGTACTGCTGCGGTGGCTGCGCTGCGGCGTGTGATGTATATGTACTGCTGCGGTGGCCGCACTGCGGCGTGTGATGTATTTGTACTGCTGCGGCGTGTGATGTATGTGTACTGCTGCGGTGGCTGCGCTGAGGCGTCTGATGTATATGTACTGCTGCGGTGGCCGCGCTGTGGCGTATGATGTATGTGTACTGCTGCGGCGTGTGATGTATGTATACTGCTGCGGCCTGTGATGTATGTGTACTGCTGTGGCGTGTGATGTATTTGTTCTGCTGCGGCGTGTGATGTATGTGTACTGCTTCGGCGTGTGATGTATGTGTACTGCTGCGGCGTGTGATGTATATGTACTGCTGCGGTGGCCGCGCTGCGGCGTGTGATGTATGTGTACTGCTGCGGCATGTGATGTATGTGTACTGCTGCGGTGACTGCGCTGCGGCGTGTGATGTATGTGTACTGCTGCGGTGGCCGTGCTGCGGCGTGTGATGTATGTGTACTGCTGCGGTGGCCGCGCCGCGGCGTGTGATGTATGTGTACTGCTGCGGCGTGTGATGTATGTATACTGCTGCGGCGTGTGATGTATGTGTACTGCTGCGGTGGCCGCGCTGCGGCGTGTGATGTATATGTGTACTGCCGCGGTGGCTGCGCTGCGGCGTGTGATGTATGTGTACTGCTGCGGTGGCTGCGGTGCGGCGTGTGATGTCTGTGTACTGCTGCGGTAGCCGCGCTGCGGCGTGTGATGCATGTGTACTGCTGCGTCGTGTGATGTATGTGTACTGCTGCGCAGTGCGCGCTGCGGCGTGTGATGTATGTGTACTGCTGCGGCGTGTGATGTATGTGTACTGCTGCGGCATGTGATGTATGTGTACTGCTGCTGTGGCTGCGCTGCGGCGTGTGATGTATGTGTACTGCTGCGGTGGCAGCGCTGCGGCGTGTGATGTATGTGTACTGCTGCGGCGTGTGATGTATGTATACTGCTGCGTCGTGTGATGTATGTGTACTGCTGCAGCTGTGATGTATTTGTACTGCTGCGGTGGCTGCACTGCGGCGTGTGATGTCTGTGTACTGCTGCGGTGGCCGCGCTGCGGCGTGTGATGTATGTGTACTGCTGCGGCGTGTGATGTATGTATACTGCTGCGGCGTGTGATGTATGTGTACTGCTGCGGCGTGTGATGTATGTGTACTGCTGCGGTGGCCGCGCTGCGGCGTGTGATGTATGTGTACTGCTGCGGTGGCCGCGCTGCAGCGTGCGATGTATGTGTACTGCTGCGGTGGGCCCGCCGCGGCGTGTGATGTATGTGTACTGCGCAGTGCGCGCTGCGGCGTGTGATTTATGTGTACTGCTGCGGTGGGCGCGCCGCGGCGTGTGATGTATGTGTACTGCGCAGTGCGCGCTGCGGCGTGTGATGTATGTGTTCTGCTGTGGTGGCGGCGCTGCGGCGTGTGATGTCTGTGTACTGCTGCGGTAGTTGCGCTGCGGCGTGAGATGTATGTGTACTGCTGCGGTGGCTGCGCTGCGGCGTGTGATGTATGTGTACTGTTGCGGTGGCTGCGCTGCGGCGTGTGATGTATGTGTACTGCTCCGGTGGATGCGCTGCGGCGTGTGATGTATGTGTACTGCTGCGGCGTGTGATGTGTGTGTACTGCTGCGGTGGCTGTGCTGCGGCGTGTGATGTATGTATACTGCTACGGTGGCCGCGCTGCGGTGGCCGCGCTGCGGCGTGTGATGTATGTGTACTGCTGCGGCGTGTGATGTATGTGTACTGCTGCGGTGGCTGCGCTGCGGCGTGTGATGTCTGTATGCTGCTGCGGTGGCCGCGCTGCGGCGTGTGATGTATGTGTACTGCTGCAGTGGCTGCGCTGCGGCGTGTGATGTCTGTGTACTGCTGCGGTGGCCGCGCTGCGGCGTGTGATGTATGTGTACTGCTGCTGCGTGTGATGTATGTATAATGCGCGGCGTGTGATGTATGTGTACTGCTGCGGCGTGTGATGTATGTGTACTGCTGCCGTGGCTGCGCTGCGGCGTGTGATGTATGTGTACTGCTGCGGTGGTCGCGCTGCGGCGTGTGATGTATGTGAACTGCTGCGGCGTGTGATGTATGTATACTGCTGCGGTGTGTAATGTATGTGTACTGCTGCGGCGTGTGATGTATGTGTACTGCTGCGGTGGCTGCGCTGCGGCGTGTGATGTATATGTACTGCTGCGGTGGCCGCGCTGCGGCGTGTGATGTATGTGTACTGCCGCGGTGGCTACGCTGCGGCGTGTGATGTATGTGTACTGCTGCGGTGGCCGCGCTACGGCGTGTGATGTATGTGTACTGCTGCGGCGTGTGATGTATGTGTACTGCTGCGGTGGCCGCGCCGCGGAATGTGATGTATGTGTACTGCTGCGGCGTGTGATGTATGTGTACTGCTGCGGTGGCTGCGCTGCGGCGTGTGATGTATGTGTACTGCTGCTGTGGCCGCGCTGCGGCGTGTGATGTATGTGTACTGCTGCGGTGGCCGCGCCGCGGCGTGTGATGTATGTGTACTGATGCGGTGGCCGCGCTGCGGCTTGTGATGTATGTGTACTGCTGCGGTGCCCGCGCTGCGGCGTGTGATGTATGTGTACTGCAACGACGTGTGATGTATGTTTACTGCTGCGGCGTGTGATGTATGTGTACTGCTGCGGTGGCCGCGCTGCGGCGTGTGATGTATGTGTACTGCTGCGGTGGCCGCGCTGCAGCGTGCGATGTATGTGTACTGCTGCGGTGGGCCCGCCGCGGCGTGTGATGTATGTGTACTGCGCAGTGCGCGCTGCGGCGTGTGATTTATGTGTACTGCTGCGGTGGGCGCGCCGCGGCGTGTGATGTATGTGTACTGCGCAGTGCGCGCTGCGGCGTGTGATGTATGTGTTCTGCTGTGGTGGCGGCGCTGCGGCGTGTGATGTCTGTGTACTGCTGCGGTAGTTGCGCTGCGGCGTGAGATGTATGTGTACTGCTGCGGTGGCTGCGCTGCGGCGTGTGATGTATGTGTACTGTTGCGGTGGCTGCGCTGCGGCGTGTGATGTATGTGTACTGCTCCGGTGGATGCGCTGCGGCGTGTGATGTATGTGTACTGCTGCGGCGTGTGATGTGTGTGTACTGCTGCGGTGGCTGTGCTGCGGCGTGTGATGTATGTATACTGCTACGGTGGCCGCGCTGCGGTGGCCGCGCTGCGGCGTGTGATGTATGTGTACTGCTGCGGCGTGTGATGTATGTGTACTGCTGCGGTGGCTGCGCTGCGGCGTGTGATGTCTGTATGCTGCTGCGGTGGCCGCGCTGCGGCGTGTGATGTATGTGTACTGCTGCAGTGGCTGCGCTGCGGCGTGTGATGTCTGTGTACTGCTGCGGTGGCCGCGCTGCGGCGTGTGATGTATGTGTACTGCTGCTGCGTGTGATGTATGTATAATGCGCGGCGTGTGATGTATGTGTACTGCTGCGGCGTGTGATGTATGTGTACTGCTGCCGTGGCTGCGCTGCGGCGTGTGATGTATGTGTACTGCTGCGGTGGTCGCGCTGCGGCGTGTGATGTATGTGAACTGCTGCGGCGTGTGATGTATGTATACTGCTGCGGTGTGTAATGTATGTGTACTGCTGCGGCGTGTGATGTATGTGTACTGCTGCGGTGGCTGCGCTGCGGCGTGTGATGTATATGTACTGCTGCGGTGGCCGCGCTGCGGCGTGTGATGTATGTGTACTGCCGCGGTGGCTACGCTGCGGCGTGTGATGTATGTGTACTGCTGCGGTGGCCGCGCTGCGGCGTGTGATGTATGTGTACTGCTGCGGCGTGTGATGTATGTGTACTGCTGCGGTGGCCGCGCCGCGGAATGTGATGTATGTGTACTGCTGCGGCGTGTGATGTATGTGTACTGCTGCGGTGGCTGCGCTGCGGCGTGTGATGTATGTGTACTGCTGCTGTGGCCGCGCTGCGGCGTGTGATGTATGTGTACTGCTGCGGTGGCCGCGCCGCGGCGTGTGATGTATGTGTACTGATGCGGTGGCCGCGCTGCGGCTTGTGATGTATGTGTACTGCTGCGGTGCCCGCGCTGCGGCGTGTGATGTATGTGTACTGCAACGACGTGTGATGTATGTTTACTGCTGCGGCGTGTGATGTATGTGTACTGCTGCGGTGGCTGCGCTGCGACGTGTGATGTATGTGTACCGCTGCGGTGGCCGCGCTGCGGCATGTGATGTATGTGTACTGCTGCGGTGACTGCGCTGCGGCGTGTGATGTCTGTGTACCGCTGCGGTGGCTGCGCTGCGGCGTGTGATGTATGTGTACTGCTGCGGCGTGTGATGTATGTGTACTGCTGCGGTGGCCACGCTGCGGCGTGTGATGTATGTTTACTGCTGCGGTGGCTGCGCTGCGACGTGTGATGTCTGTGTACTGCTGCGGTGGCTGCGCTGCGGCGTGTGATGTATGTGTACTGCTGCGGCGTGTGATGTATGTGTACTACTGCGGTGGCTGCGCTGCGGCGTGTGATGTATGTGTACTACTGCGGTGGCTGCGCTGCGGCGTGTGATGTATGTGTACTGCTGCGGTGGCCGTGCTGCGGCGTGTGATGTATATGTATACTGCCGCGGTGGCTGCGCTGCGGCGTGTGATGTATCTGTACTGCTGTGGCGTGTGATGTATGTGTACTGCTGCGGTGGCCGTGCCGCGGCGTGTGATGTATGTGTACTGCTGCGGCGTGTGATGTATGTGTACTGCTGCGGTGGCCGCGCTGCGGCGTGTAATGTATGTGTACTGCTACGGTGGCCGCGCTGCGGCGTGTGATGTATGTGTACTGCTGCGACGTGTGATGTATGTGTACTGCTGCGGTGGCCGCGTTGCGGCGTGTGATGTATGTGTACAGCTGCGGCGTGTGATGTATGTGTACTGCTGCGGTGGCTGCGCTGCGGCGTGTGATGTCTGTGTACTGTCGCGGTGGCTGCGCTGCGGCGTGTGATGTATGTGTACTGCTGTGGCGTGTGATGTATGTGTACTGCTGCGGTGGTCGCGCTGCGACATGTGGTGTATGTGTACTGCTGCGGCGTGTGATGTATGTATACTGCTGCGGCGTGTGATGTATGTCTACTGCTGCGGCGTATGATGTATGTTTACTGCTGCGGTGGCTGCGCTGCGGCGTGTGATGTCTGTGTACTGCTGCGGTGGCCGCGCTGCGGCGTGTGATGTATGTGTACTGCTGCGGGGTGTGATGTATGTGTACTGCTGTGGCGTGTGATGTATGTGTACTGCTGCGGTGGCTGCACTGCGGCGTGTGATGTATGTGTACTGCTGCGGCGTGTGATGTATGTATACTGCTGCGGCGTGTGATGTATGTGTACTGCTAAGGCGTGTGATGTATGTGTACTGCTGCGGTGGCTGCGCTGCGGAGTGTGATGTCTGTGTACTGCTGCGGTGGCCGCGCTGCGGCGTGTGATGTATGTGTACTGCCGCGGTGGCTAAGCTGCGGCGTGTGATGTATGTGTACTGCTGCGGTTGCCTCGCTGCGGCGTGTGATGTATGTGTACTGCTGCAGTGGCTGCGCTGCGGCGTGTGATGTATGTGTACTACTGCGGTGGCCGCGCTGCGGCGTGTGATGTATATGTGTACTGCCGCGGTGGCTGCGCTGCGGCGTGTGATGTATGTGTACTGCTGTGGCGAGTGATATATGTGTACTGCTGCGGCGTGTGATGTCTGTGTACTGCTGCGGTGGCCGCGCTGCGGCGTGTGATGTATGTGTACTGCTGCGGCGTGTGATGTATGTGTTCTGCTGCGGCGTGTGATGTATGTGTACTGCTGCGGCGTGTGATGTATGTGTACTGCTGCGGCGTGTGATGTATGTGTACTGCTGCGGTGGCTGCGCTGCGGCGTGTGATGTATATGTACTGCTGCGGAGGCCGCGCTGCGGCGTGTGATGTATGTGTACTGCTGCGGCGTATGATGTATGTGTACTGCTGCGGTGGCTGCGCTGCGGCGTGTGCTGTATGTGTACTGCTGCGGTGGCCGCGCTGCGGCGTGTGATGTATGTGTACTGCTGCGGTGGCCGCGCCGTGGCGTGTGATGTATGTGTACTGCTGCGGCGTGTGATGTATGTGTACTGCTGCGGTGGCCGCGCTGCGGCGTGTAATGTATGTGTACTGCTGCGGTGGCCGCGCTGCGGCGTGTGATGTATGTGTACTGCTGCGGCGTGTGATGTATGTGTACTGCTGCGGCGTGTGATGTATGTGTACTGCTGCGGTGGCCGCGCTGCGGCGTGTAATGTATGTGTACTGCTGCGGTGGCCGCGCTGCGGCGTGTGATGTATGTGTACTGCTGCGGCGTATGATGTATGTGTACTGCTGCGGTGGCTGCGCTGCGGCGTGTGCTGTATGTGTACTGCTGCGGTAGTTGCGCTGCGGCGTGAGATGTATGTGTACTGCTGCGGTGGCTGCGCTGCGGCGTGTGATGTATGTGTACTGTTGCGGTGGCTGCGCTGCGGCGTGTGATGTATGTGTACTGCTGCGGTGGAAGCGCTGCGGCGTGTGATGTATGTGTACTGCTGCGGCGTGTGATGTATGTGTACTGCTGCGGTGGCTGTGCTGCGGCGTGTGATGTATGTATACTGCTACGGTGGCCGCGCTGCGGTGGCCGCGCTGCGGCGTGTGATGTATGTGTACTGCTGCGGTGTGTGATGTATGTGTACTGCTGCGGTGGCTGCGCTGCGGCGTGTGATGTCTGTATACTGCTGCGGTGGCCGCGCTGCGGCGTGTGATGTATGTGTACTGCTGCAGTGGCTGCGCTGCGGCGTGTGATGTCTGTGTACTGCTGCGGTGGCCGCGCTGCGGCGTGTGATGTATGTGTACTGCTGCTGCGTGTGATGTATGTATAATGCGCGGCGTGTGATGTATGTGTACTGCTGCGGCGTGTGATGTATGTGTACTGCTGCCGTGGCTGCGCTGCGGCGTGTGATGTATGTGTACTGCTGCGGTGGCCGCGCTGCGGCGTGTGATGTATGTGAACTGCTGCGGCGTGTGATGTATGTATACTGCTGCGGTGTGTAATGTATGTGTACTGCTGCGGTGTGTGATGTATGTGTACTGCTGCGGTGGCTGCGCTGCGGCGTGTGATGTATATGTACTGCTGCGGTGGCCGCGCTGCGGCGTGTGATGTATGTGTACTGCCGCGGTGGCTACGCTGCGGCGTGTGATGTATGTGTACTGCTGCGGTGGCCGCGCTGCGGCGTGTGATGTATGTGTACTGCTGCGGTGGCCGCGCTGCGGCGTGTGATGTATATGTGTACTGCCGCGGTGGCTGCGCTGCGGCGTGTGATGTATGTGTACTGCTGCAGCGTGTGATGTATGTGTACTGCTGCGGTGGCTGCGCTGCGGTGTGTGATGTCTGTGTACTGCTGCGGTGGCCGCGCTGCGGCGTGTGATGTATGTGTACTGCTGATGCGTGTGATGTATGTGTACTGCTGCGCAGTGCGCGCTGCGGCGTGTGATGTATGTGTACTGCTGCGGCGTGTGATGTATGTGTACTGCTGCGGCGTGTGATGTATGTATACTGCTGCGGCGTGTGATGTATGTGTACTGCTGCGGTGGCTGCGCTGCGGCGTGTGATGTATGTGTACTGCTGCGGTGGCCGCGCTGCGGCGTGTGATGTATGTGTACTGCTGCGGCGTGTGATGTATGTATACTGGTGCGGCGTGTGATGTATGTGTACTGCTGCGGCGTGTGATGTATGTGTTCTGCTGCGGCGTGTGATGTATGTGTACTGCTGCGGCGTGTGATGTATGTGTACTGCTGCGGCGTGTGATGTATGTGTACTGCTGCGGCGTGTGATGTATGTGTACTGCTGTGGTGGCTGCGCTGCGGCGTGTGATGTATACGTACTGCTGCGGTGGCCGCGCTGCGGCGTGTGATGTATTTGTACTGCTGCGGCGTGTGATGTATGTGTACTGCTGCGGTGGCTGCGCTGAGGCGTCTGATGTATATGTACTGCTGCGGTGGCCGCGCTGTGGCGTATGATGTATGTGTACTGCTGCGGCGTGTGATGTATGTATACTGCTGCGGCCTGTGATGTATGTGTACTGCTGTGGCGTGTGATGTATGTGTTCTGCTGCGGCGTGTGATGTATGTGTACTGCTTCGGCGTGTGATGTATGTGTACTGCTGCGGCGTGTGATGTATATGTACTGCTGCGGTGGCCGCGCTGCGGCGTGTGATGTATGTGTACTGCTGCGGCATGTGATGTATGTGTACTGCTGCGGTGACTGCGCTGCGGCGTGTGATGTATGTGTACTGCTGCGGTGGCCGTGCTGCGGCGTGTGATGTATGTGTACTGCTGCGGTGGCCGCGCCGCGGCGTGTGATGTATGTGTACTGCTGCGGCGTGTGATGTATGTATACTGCTGCGGCGTGTGATGTATGTGTACTGCTGCGGTGGCCGCGCTGCGGCGTGTGATGTATATGTGTACTGCCGCGGTGGCTGCGCTGCGGCGTGTGATGTATGTGTACTGCTGCGGCGTGTGATGTATGTGTACTGCTGCGGCGTGTGATGTATGTGTACTACTGCGGTGGCTGCGCTGCGGCGTGTGATGTATGTGTACTGCCGCGTCGTGTGATGGTGTACTGCTGCGGCGTGTGATGTATGTGTACTGCTGCGGCGTGTGATGTATGTGTACTTCTGCGGTGGCTGCGCTGCGGCGTGTGATGTATGTGTACTGCCGCGTCGTGTGATGTATGTGTACTGCTGCGGCGTGTGATGTATGTGTACTGCTGCGGCGTGTGATGTATGTGTACTACTGCGGTGGCTGCGCTGCGGCGTGTGATGTATGTGTACTGCTGCGGCGTGTGATGTATGTGTACTGCTGCGGTGGCTGCGGTGCGGCGTGTGATGTCTGTGTACTGCTGCGGCGTGTGATGTATGTGTACTGCTGCGGCGTGTGATGTATGTGTACTGCTGCGGTAGCCGCGCTGCGGCGTGTGATGTCTGTGTACTGCTGCGTCGTGTGATGTATGTGTACTACTGCGGTAGCCGCGCTGCGGCGTGTGATGTATGTGTACTGCTGCGTCGTGTGATGTATGTGTACTGCTGCGCAGTGCGCGCTGCGGCGTGTGATGTATGTGTACTGCTGCGGCGTGTGATGTATGTGTACTGCTGTGGCGTGTGATGTATGTATACTGCTGCGGCGTGTGATGTATGTGTACTGCTGCGGCATGTGATGTATGTGTACTGCTGCTGTGGCTGCGCTGCGGCGTGTGATGTATGTGTACTGCTGCGGTGGCCGCGCTGCGGCGTGTGATGTATGTGTACTGCTGCGGCGTGTGATGTATGTATACTGCTGCGTCGTGTGATGTATGTGTACTGCTGCAGCTGTGATGTATTTGTACTGCTGCGGTGGCTGCACTGCGGCGTGTGATGTCTGTGTACTGCTGCGGTGGCCGCGCTGCGGCGTGTGATGTATGTGTACTGCTGCGGCGTGTGATGTATGTATACTGCTGCGGCGTGTGATGTATGTGTACTGCTGCGGCGTGTGATGTATGTGTACTGCTGCGGTGGCCGCGCTGCGGCGTGTGATGTATGTGTACTGCTGCGGCGTGTGATGTATGTGTACTGCTGCGGTGGCCGCGCTGCAGCGTGCGATGTATGTGTACTGCTGCGGTGGGCGCGCCGCGGCGTGTGATGTATGTGTACTGTGCAGTGCGCGCTGCGGCGTGTGATTTATGTGTACTGCTGCGGTGGGCGCGCCGCGGCGTGTGATGTATGTGTACTGCGCAGTGCGCGCTGCGGCGTGTGATGTATGTGTTCTGCTGTGGTGGCGGCGCTGCGGCGGTGATGTCTGTGTACTGCTGCGGTAGTTGCGCTGCGGCGTGAGATGTATGTGTACTGCTGCGGTGGCTGCGCTGCGGCGTGTGATGTATGTGTACTGTTGCGGTGGCTGCGCTGCGGCGTGTGATGTATGTGTACTGCTGCGGTGGATGCGCTGCGGCGTGTGATGTATGTGTACTGCTGCGGCGTGTGATGTATGTGTACTGCTGCGGTGGCTGTGCTGCGGCGTGTGATGTATGTATACTGCTACGGTGGCCGCGCTGCGGTGGCCGCGCTGCGGCGTGTGATGTATGTGTACTGCTGCGGCGTGTGATGTATGTGTACTGCTGCGGTGGCTGCGCTGCGGCGTGTGATGTCTGTATACTGCTGCGGTGGCCGCGCTGCGGCGTGTGATGTATGTGTACTGCTGCAGTGGCTGCGCTGCGGCGTGTGATGTCTGTGTACTGCTGCGGTGGCCGCGCTGCGGCGTGTGATGTATGTGTACTGCTGCTGCGTGTGATGTATGTATAATGCGCGGCGTGTGATGTATGTGTACTGCTGCGGCGTGTGATGTATGTGTACTGCTGCCGTGGCTGCGCTGCGGCGTGTGATGTATGTGTACTGCTGCGGTGGCCGCGCTGCGGCGTGTGATGTATGTGAACTGCTGCGGCGTGTGATGTATGTGTACTACTGCGGTGGCTGCGCTGCGGCGTGTGATGTATATGTACTGCTGCGGCGGCCGCGCTGCGGCGTGTGATGTATGTGTACTGCCGCGGTGGCTACGCTGCGGCGTGTGATGTATGTGTACTGCTGCGGTGGCCGCGCTGCGGCGTGTGATGTATGTGTACTGCGCAGTGCGCACTGCGGCGTGTGATGTATGTGTACTGCTGCGGTAGCTGCGCTGCGGCGTGTGATGTATGTGTACTGCTGCGGTGGCTGCGCTGCGGGGTGTGATGTATGTGTACTGCTGCGGCGTGTGATGTATGTATACTGCTGCGGCGTGTGATGTATGTGTACTGCTGTGGCGTGTGATGTATGTGTACTGCTGCGGTGGCTGCGCTGCGGCGTGTGATGTCTGTGTACTGCTGCGGTGGCCGCGCTGCGGCGTGTGATGTATGTGTACTGCCGTGGTGGCTACGCTGCGGCGTGTGATGTATGTGTACTGCTGCGGTAGCCGAGCTGCGGCGTGTGATGTATGTGTACTGCTGCCCTGGCTGCGCTGCGGCGTGTGATGTATGTGTACTACTGCGGTGGCTGCGCTGCGGCGTGTGATGTATGTGTACTGCTGCGGTGGCCGCGCTGCGGCGTGTGATGTATATGTGTACTGCCGCGGTGGCTGCGCTGCGGCGTGTGATGTATGTGTACTGCTGCGGCGTGTGATGTATGTGTACTGCTGCACAGTGCGCGCTGCGGCGTGTGATGTATGTGTACTGCTGCGGCGTGTGATGTATGTGTACTGTTGCGGTGGCCGCGCTGCGACGTGTGGTGTATGTGTACTGCTGCGGTGGCCGCGCTGCGGCGTGTGATGTATGTGTGCTGCTGCGGCGTGTGATGTATGTGTACTGCTGTGGTGGCTGCGCTGCGGCGTGTGATGTATGTGTACTGCTGCGGTGGCCGCGCTGCAGCGTGCGATGTATGTGTACTGCTGCGGTGGGCGCGCCGCGGCGTGTGATGTATGTGTACTGCGCAGTGCGCGCTGCGGCGTGTGATTTATGTGTACTGCTGCGGTGGGCGCGCCGCGGTGTGTGATGTATGTGTACTGCGCAGTGCGCGCTGCGGCGTGTGATGTATGTGTTCTGCTGTGGTGGCGGCGCTGCGGCGTGTAATGTCTGTGTACTGCTGCGGTAGTTGCGCTGCGGCGTGAGATGTATGTGTACTGCTGCGGTGGCTGCGCTGCGGCGTGTGATGTATGTGTACTGTTGCGGTGGCTGCGCTGCGGCGTGTGATGTATGTGTACTGCTGCGGTGGATGCGCTGCGGCGTGTGATGTATGTGTACTGCTGCGGCGTGTGATGTATGTGTACTGCTGCGGTGGCTGTGCTGCAGCGTGTGATGTATGTATACTGCTACGGTGGCCGCGATGCGGTGGCCGCGCTGTGGCGTGTGATGTATGTGTACTGCTGCGGCGTGTGATGTATGTGTACTGCTGCGGTGGCTGCGCTGCGGCGTGTGATGTCTGTATACTGCTGCGGTGGCCGCGCTGCGGCGTGTGATGTATGTGTACTGCTGCAGTGGCTGCGCTGCGGCGTGTGATGTCTGTGTACTGCTGCGGTGGCCGCGCTGCGGCGTGTGATGTATGTGTACTGCTGCTGCGTGTGATGTATGTATAATGCGCGGCGTGTGATGTATGTGTACTGCTGCGGCGTGTGATGTATGTGTACTGCTGCCGTGGCTGCGCTGCGGCGTGTGATGTATGTGTACTGCTGCGGTGGCCGCGCTGCGGCGTGTGATGTATGTGAACTGCTGCGGCGTGTGATGTATGTATACTGCTGCGGCGTGTAATGTATGTGTACTGCTGCGGCGTGTGATGTATGTGTACTGCTGCGGTGGCTGCGCTGCGGCGTGTGATGTATATGTACTGCTGCGGTGGCCGCGCTGCGGCGTGTGATGTATGTGTACTGCCGCGGTTGCTACGCTGCGGCGTGTGATGTATGTGTACTGCTGCGGTGGCCGCACTGCGGCGTGTGATGTATGTGTACTGCTGCGGCGTGTGATGTATGTGTACTGCTGCGGTGGCTGCGCTGCGGCGTGTGATGTATATGTACTGCTGCGGTGGCCGCGCTGCGGCGTGTGATGTATTTGTACTGCTGCGGCGTGTGATGTATGTGTACTGCTGCGGTGGCTGCGCTGAGGCGTCTGATGTATGTGTACTGCTGCGGTGGCCGCGCTGTGGCGTATGATGTATGTGTACTGCTGCGGCGTGTGATGTATGTATACTGCTGCGGCCTGTGATGTATGTGTACTGCTGTGGCGTGTGAGGTATGTGTTCTGCTGCGGCGTGTGATGTATGTGTACTGCTTCGGCGTGTGATGTATGTGTACTGCTGCGGCGTGTGATGTATATGTACTGCTGCGGTGGCCGCGCTGCGGCGTGTGATGTATGTGTACTGCTGCGGCATGTGATGTATGTGTACTGCTGCGGTGAATGCGCTGCGGCGTGTGATGTATGTGTACTGCTGCGGTGGCCGTGCTGCGGCGTGTGATGTATGTGTTCTGCTGCGGTGGCCGTGCCGCGGCGTGTGATGTATGTGTACTGCTGCGGCGTGTGATGTATGTGTACTGCTGCGGTGGCCGCGCTGCGGCGTGTAATGTATGTGTACTGCTACGGTGGCCGCGCTGCGGCGTGTGATGTATGTGTACTGCTGCGACGTGTGATGTATGTGTACTGCTGCGGTGGCCGCGTTGCGGCGTGTGATGTATGTGTACTGCTGCGGCGTGTGATGTATGTGTACTGCTGCGGTGGCTGCGCTGCGGCGTGTGATGTCTGTGTACTGTCGCGGTGGCTGCGCTGCGGCGTGTGATGTATGTGTACTGCTGTGGCGTGTGATGTATGTGTACTGCTGCGGTGGTCGCGCTGCGACATGTGGTGTATGTGTACTGCTGCGGCGTGTGATGTATGTATACTGCTGCGGCGTGTGATGTATGTCTACTGCTGCGGCGTATGATGTATGTTTACTGCTGCGGTGGCTGCGCTGCGGCGTGTGATGTCTGTGTACTGCTGCGGTGGCCGCGCTGCGGCGTGTGATGTATGTGTACTGCTGCGGGGTGTGATGTATGTATACTGCTGTGGCGTGTGATGTATGTGTACTGCTGCGGTGGCTGCACTGCGGCGTGTGATGTATGTGTACTGCTGCGGCGTGTGATGTATGTATACTGCTGCGGCGTGTGATGTATGTGTACTGCTAAGGCGTGTGATGTATGTGTACTGCTGCGGTGGCTGCGCTGCGGAGTGTGATGTCTGTGTACTGCTGCGGTGGCCGCGCTGCGGCGTGTGATGTATGTGTACTGCCGCGGTGGCTAAGCTGCGGCGTGTGATGTATGTGTACTGCTGCGGTTGCCTCGCTGCGGCGTGTGATGTATGTGTACTGCTGCAGTGGCTGCGCTGCGGCGTGTGATGTATGTGTACTACTGCGGTGGCCGCGCTGCGGCGTGTGATGTATATGTGTACTGCCGCGGTGGCTGCGCTGCGGCGTGTGATGTATGTGTACTGCTGTGGCGAGTGATATATGTGTACTGCTGCGGCGTGTGATGTCTGTGTACTGCTGCGGTGGCCGCGCTGCGGCGTGTGATGTATGTGTACTGCTGCGGCGTGTGATGTATGTGTTCTGCTGCGGCGTGTGATGTATGTGTACTGCTGCGGCGTGTGATGTATGTGTACTGCTGCGGCGTGTGATGTATGTGTACTGCTGCGGTGGCTGCGCTGCGGCGTGTGATGTATATGTACTGCTGCGGAGGCCGCGCTGCGGCGTGTGATGTATGTGTACTGCTGCGGCGTATGATGTATGTGTACTGCTGCGGTGGCTGCGCTGCGGCGTGTGCTGTATGTGTACTGCTGCGGTGGCCGCGCTGCGGCGTGTGATGTATGTGTACTGCTGCGGTGGCCGCGCCGTGGCGTGTGATGTATGTGTACTGCTGCGGCGTGTGATGTATGTGTACTGCTGCGGTGGCCGCGCTGCGGCGTGTAATGTATGTGTACTGCTGCGGTGGTCGCGCTGCGGCGTGTGATGTATGTGTACTGCTGCGACGTGTGATGTATGTGTACTGCTGCGGTGGCCGCGCTGCGGCGTGTGATGTATGTGTACTGCTGCGGTGGCTGAGCTGCGGCGTGTGATGTCTGTGTACTGCCGCTGTGGCTGCGCTGCGGCGTGTGATGTATGTGTACTGCTGCGGCGTGTGATGTATGTGTACTGCTGCGGTGGTCGCGCCGCGGCGTGTGACTTATGTGTACTGCGCAGTGCGCGCTGCGGCGTGTGATGTATGTGTACTGCTGCGCAGTGCGCGCTGCGGCGTGTGATGTATGTGTACTGCTGCGGTGTCCGCGCTGCAGCGTGTGATGTATGTGTACTGCTGCGGCGTGTGATGTATGTGTACTGCTGCGCAGTTTGCGCTGCGGCGTGTGATGTATGTGTACTGCTGCGGCGTGTGATGTATGTGTACTGTTGCGGTGGCCGCGCTGCGACGTGTGGTGTATGTGTACTGCTGCGGCGTGTGATGTATGTGTACTGCTGCGGTGGCCGCGCTGCAGCGTGCGATGTATGTGTACTGCTGCGGTGGGCGCGCCGCGGCGTGTGATGTATGTGTACTGCGCAGTGCGCGCTGCGGCGTGTGATTTATGTGTACTGCTGCGGTGGGCGCGCCGCGGCGTGTGATGTATGTGTACTGCGCAGTGCGCGCTGCGGCGTGTGATGTATGTGTTCTGCTGTGGTGGCGGCGCTGAGGCGTGTGATGTCTGTGTACTGCTGCGGTAGTTGCGCTGCGGCGTGAGATGTATGTGTACTGCTGCGGTGGCTGCGCTGCGGCGTGTGATGTATGTGTACTGTTGCGGTGGCTGCGCTGCGGCGTGTGATGTATGTGTACTGCTGCGGTGGATGCGCTGCGGCGTGTGATGTATGTGTACTGCTGCGGCGTGTGATGTATGTGTACTGCTGCGGTGGCTGTGCTGCGGCGTGTGATGTATGTATACTGCTACGGTGGCCGCGCTGCGGTGGCCGCGCTGCGGCGTGTGATGTATGTGTACTGCTGCGGCGTGTGATGTATGTGTACTGCTGCGGTGGCTGCGCTGCGGCGTGTGATGTCTGTATACTGCTGCGGTGGCCGCGCTGCGGCGTGTGATGTATGTGTACTGCTGCAGTGGCTGCGCTGCGGCGTGTGATGTCTGTGTATTGCTGCGGTGGCCGCGCTGCGGCGTGTGATGTATGTGTACTGCTGCTGCGTGTGATGTGTGTATAATGCGCGGCGTGTGATGTATGTGTACTGCTGCGGCGTGTGATGTATGTGTACTGCTGCCGTGGCTGCGCTGCGGCGTGTGATGTATGTGTACTGCTGCGGTGGCCGCGCTGCGGCGTGTGATGTATGTGAACTGCTGCGGCGTGTGATGTATGTATACTGCTGCGGTGTGTAATGTATGTGTACTGCTGCGGCGTGTGATGTATGTGTACTGCTGCGGTGGCTGCGCTGCGGCGTGTGATGTATATGTACTGCTGCGGTGGCCGGGCTGCGGCGTGTGATGTATGTGTACTGCCGCGGTGGCTACGCTGCGGCGTGTGATGTATGTGTACTGCTGCGGTGGCCGCGCTGCGGCGTGTGATGTATGTGTACTGCTGCGGTGGCCGCGCTGCGGCGTGTGATGTATATGTGTACTGCCGCGGTGGCTGCGCTGCGGCGTGTGATGTATGTGTACTGCTGCGGCGTGTGATGTATGTGTACTGCCGCGGTACTGCGCTGCGGCGTGTGATGTATGTGTACTGCTGCGGCGTGTGATGTATGTGTTCTGCTGCGGCGTGTGATGTATGTGTACTGCTGCGGCGTGTGATGTATGTGTACTGCTGCGGCGTGTGATGTATGTGTACTGCTGCGGCGTGTGATGTATGTGTACTGCTGCGGTGGCTGCGCTGCGGCGTGTGATGTATGTGTACTGCTGCGGTGGCCGCGCTGCGGCGTGTGATGTATTTGTACTGCTGCGGCGTGTGATGTATGTGTACTGCTGCGGTGGCTGCGCTGAGGCGTCTGATGTATATGTACTGCTGCGGTGGCCGCGCTGTGGCGTATGATGTATGTGTACTGCTGCGGCGTGTGATGTATGTATACTGCTGCGGCCTGTGATGTATGTGTACTGCTGTGGCGTGTGATGTATGTGTTCTGCTGCGGCGTGTGATGTATGTGTACTGCTTCGGCGTGTGATGTATGTGTACTGCTGCGGCGTGTGATGTATATGTACTGCTGCGGTGGCCGCGCTGCGGCGTGTGATGTATGTGTACTGCTGCGGCATGTGATGTATGTGTACTGCTGCGGTGACTGCGCTGCGGCGTGTGATGTATGTGTACTGCTGCGGTGGCCGCGCTGCGGAGTGTGATGTATGTGTACTGCTGCGGTGGCCGCGCTGCAGCGTGCGATGTATGTGTACTGCTGCGGTGGGCGCGCCGCGGCGTGTGATGTATGTGTACTGCGCAGTGCGCGCTGCGGCGTGTGATTTATGTGTACTGCTGCGGTGGGCGCGCCGCGGCGTGTGATGTATGTGTACTGCGCAGTGCGCGCTGCGGCGTGTGATGTATGTGTTCTGCTGTGGTGGCGGCGCTGCGGCGTGTGATGTCTGTGTACTGCTGCGGTAGTTGCGCTGCGGCGTGAGATGTATGTGTACTGCTGCGGTGGCTGCGCTGCGGCGTGTGATGTATGTGTACTGTTGCGGTGGCTGCGCTGCGGCGTGTGATGTATGTGTACTGCTGCGGTGGAAGCGCTGCGGCGTGTGATGTATGTGTACTGCTGCGGCGTGTGATGTATGTGTACTGCTGCGGTGGCTGTGCTGCGGCGTGTGATGTATGTATACTGCTACGGTGGCCGCGCTGCGGTGGCCGCGCTGCGGCGTGTGATGTATGTGTACTGCTGCGGTGTGTGATGTATGTGTACTGCTGCGGTGGCTGCGCTGCGGCGTGTGATGTCTGTATACTGCTGCGGTGGCCGCGCTGCGGCGTGTGATGTATGTGTACTGCTGCAGTGGCTGCGCTGCGGCGTGTGATGTCTGTGTACTGCTGCGGTGGCCGCGCTGCGGCGTGTGATGTATGTGTACTGCTGCTGCGTGTGATGTATGTATAATGCGCGGCGTGTGATGTATGTGTACTGCTGCGGCGTGTGATGTATGTGTACTGCTGCCGTGGCTGCGCTGCGGCGTGTGATGTATGTGTACTGCTGCGGTGGCCGCGCTGCGGCGTGTGATGTATGTGAACTGCTGCGGCGTGTGATGTATGTATACTGCTGCGGTGTGTAATGTATGTGTACTGCTGCGGTGTGTGATGTATGTGTACTGCTGCGGTGGCTGCGCTGCGGCGTGTGATGTATATGTACTGCTGCGGTGGCCGCGCTGCGGCGTGTGATGTATGTGTACTGCCGCGGTGGCTACGCTGCGGCGTGTGATGTATGTGTACTGCTGCGGTGGCCGCGCTGCGGCGTGTGATGTATGTGTACTGCTGCGGTGGCCGCGCTGCGGCGTGTGATGTATATGTGTACTGCCGCGGTGGCTGCGCTGCGGCGTGTGATGTATGTGTACTGCTGCAGCGTGTGATGTATGTGTACTGCTGCGGTGGCTGCGCTGCGGTGTGTGATGTCTGTGTACTGCTGCGGTGGCCGCGCTGCGGCGTGTGATGTATGTGTACTGCTGCGGCGTGTGATGTATGTGTACTGCTGCGCAGTGCGCGCTGCGGCGTGTGATGTATGTGTACTGCTGCGGCGTGTGATGTATGTGTACTGCTGCGGCGTGTGATGTATGTATACTGCTGCGGCGTGTGATGTATGTGTACTGCTGCGGTGGCTGCGCTGCGGCGTGTGATGTATGTGTACTGCTGCGGTGGCCGCGCTGCGGCGTGTGATGTATGTGTACTGCTGCGGCGTGTGATGTATGTATACTGGTGCGGCGTGTGATGTATGTGTACTGCTGCGGCGTGTGATGTATGTGTTCTGCTGCGGCGTGTGATGTATGTGTACTGCTGCGGCGTGTGATGTATGTGTACTGCTGCGGCGTGTGATGTATGTGTACTGCTGCGGCGTGTGATGTATGTGTACTGCTGTGGTGGCTGCGCTGCGGCGTGTGATGTATACGTACTGCTGCGGTGGCCGCGCTGCGGCGTGTGATGTATTTGTACTGCTGCGGCGTGTGATGTATGTGTACTGCTGCGGTGGCTGCGCTGAGGCGTCTGATGTATATGTACTGCTGCGGTGGCCGCGCTGTGGCGTATGATGTATGTGTACTGCTGCGGCGTGTGATGTATGTATACTGCTGCGGCCTGTGATGTATGTGTACTGCTGTGGCGTGTGATGTATGTGTTCTGCTGCGGCGTGTGATGTATGTGTACTGCTGCGGCGTGTGATGTATATGTACTGCTGCGGTGGCCGCGCTGCGGCGTGTGATGTATGTGTACTGCTGCGGCATGTGATGTATGTGTACTGCTGCGGTGACTGCGCTGCGGCGTGTGATGTATGTGTACTGCTGCGGTGGCCGTGCTGCGGCGTGTGATGTATGTGTACTGCTGCGGTGGCCGCGCCGCGGCGTGTGATGTATGTGTACTGCTGCGGCGTGTGATGTATGTATACTGCTGCGGCGTGTGATGTATGTGTACTGCTGTGGTGGCCGCGCTGCGGCGTGTGATGTATATGTGTACTGCCGCGGTGGCTGCGCTGCGGCGTGTGATGTATGTGTACTGCTGCGGCGTGTGATGTATGTGTACTGCTGCGGCGTGTGATGTATGTGTACTACTGCGGTGGCTGCGCTGCGGCGTGTGATGTATGTGTACTGCCGCGTCGTGTGATGGTGTACTGCTGCGGCGTGTGATGTATGTGTACTGCTGCGGCGTGTGATGTATGTGTACTTCTGCGGTGGCTGCGCTGCGGCGTGTGATGTATGTGTACTGCCGCGTCGTGTGATGTATGTGTACTGCTGCGGCGTGTGATGTATGTGTACTGCTGCGGCGTGTGATGTATGTGTACTACTGCGGTGGCTGCGCTGCGGCGTGTGATGTATGTGTACTGCTGCGGCGTGTGATGTATGTGTACTGCTGCGGTGGCTGCGGTGCGGCGTGTGATGTCTGTGTACTGCTGCGGCGTGTGATGTATGTGTACTGCTGCGGCGTGTGATGTATGTGTACTGCTGCGGTAGCCGCGCTGCGGCGTGTGATGTCTGTGTACTGCTGCGTCGTGTGATGTATGTGTACTACTGCGGTAGCCGCGCTGCGGCGTGTGATGTATGTGTACTGCTGCGTCGTGTGATGTATGTGTACTGCTGCGCAGTGCGCGCTGCGGCGTGTGATGTATGTGTACTGCTGCGGCGTGTGATGTATGTGTACTGCTGTGGCGTGTGATGTATGTATACTGCTGCGGCGTGTGATGTATGTGTACTGCTGCGGCATGTGATGTATGTGTACTGCTGCTGTGGCTGCGCTGCGGCGTGTGATGTATGTGTACTGCTGCGGTGGCCGCGCTGCGGCGTGTGATGTATGTGTACTGCTGCGGCGTGTGATGTATGTATACTGCTGCGTCGTGTGATGTATGTGTACTGCTGCAGCTGTGATGTATTTGTACTGCTGCGGTGGCTGCACTGCGGCGTGTGATGTCTGTGTACTGCTGCGGTGGCCGCGCTGCGGCGTGTGATGTATGTGTACTGCTGCGGCGTGTGATGTATGTATACTGCTGCGGCGTGTGATGTATGTGTACTGCTGCGGCGTGTGATGTATGTGTACTGCTGCGGTGGCCGCGCTGCGGCGTGTGATGTATGTGTACTGCTGCGGCGTGTGATGTATGTGTACTGCTGCGGTGGCCGCGCTGCAGCGTGCGATGTATGTGTACTGCTGCGGTGGGCGCGCCGCGGCGTGTGATGTATGTGTACTGTGCAGTGCGCGCTGCGGCGTGTGATTTATGTGTACTGCTGCGGTGGGCGCGCCGCGGCGTGTGATGTATGTGTACTGCGCAGTGCGCGCTGCGGCGTGTGATGTATGTGTTCTGCTGTGGTGGCGGCGCTGCGGCGTGTGATGTCTGTGTACTGCTGCGGTAGTTGCGCTGCGGCGTGAGATGTATGTGTACTGCTGCGGTGGCTGCGCTGCGGCGTGTGATGTATGTGTACTGTTGCGGTGGCTGCGCTGCGGCGTGTGATGTATGTGTACTGCTGCGGTGGATGCGCTGTGGCGTGTGATATATGTGTACTGCTGCGGCGTGTGATGTATGTGTACTGCTGCGGTGGCTGTGCTGCGGCGTGTGATGTATGTATACTGCTACGGTGGCCGCGCTGCGGTGGCCGCGCTGCGGCGTGTGATGTATGTGTACTGCTGCGGCGTGTGATGTATGTGTACTGCTGCGGTGGCTGCGCTGCGGCGTGTGATGTCTGTATACTGCTGCGGTGGCCGCGCTGCGGCGTGTGATGTATGTGTACTGCTGCAGTGGCTGCGCTGCGGCGTGTGATGTCTGTGTACTGCTGCGGTGGCCGCGCTGCGGCGTGTGATGTATGTGTACTGCTGCTGCGTGTGATGTATGTATAATGCGCGGCGTGTGATGTATGTGTACTGCTGCGGCGTGTGATGTATGTGTACTGCTGCCGTGGCTGCGCTGCGGCGTGTGATGTATGTGTACTGCTGCGGTGGCCGCGCTGCGGCGTGTGATGTATGTGAACTGCTGCGGCGTGTGATGTATGTGTACTACTGCGGTGGCTGCGCTGCGGCGTGTGATGTATATGTACTGCTGCGGCGGCCGCGCTGCGGCGTGTGATGTATGTGTACTGCCGCGGTGGCTACGCTGCGGCGTGTGATGTATGTGTACTGCTGCGGTGGCCGCGCTGCGGCGTGTGATGTATGTGTACTGCGCAGTGCGCACTGCGGCGTGTGATGTATGTGTACTGCTGCGGTAGCTGCGCTGCGGCGTGTGATGTATGTGTACTGCTGCGGTGGCTGCGCTGCGGGGTGTGATGTATGTGTACTGCTGCGGCGTGTGATGTATGTATACTGCTGCAGCGTGTGATGTATGTGTACTGCTGTGGCGTGTGATGTATGTGTACTGCTGCGGTGGCTGCGCTGCGGCGTGTGATGTCTGTGTACTGCTGCGGTGGCCGCGCTGCGGCGTGTGATGTATGTGTACTGCCGTGGTGGCTACGCTGCGGCGTGTGA
Organism: Chirona hameri; assembly: GCA_036785665.1. Lineage (NCBI taxonomy): Eukaryota > Metazoa > Arthropoda > Thecostraca > Balanomorpha > Balanidae > Chirona > Chirona hameri. Next base: position 477,452 of record JAXIVJ010000045.1, read on the forward strand.
TGTATGTGTACTGCTGCGGTAGCCGAGCTGCGGCGTGTGATGTATGTGTACTGCTGCCCTGGCTGCGCTGCGGCGTGTGATGTATGTGTACTACTGCGGTGGCTGCGCTGCGGCGTGTGATGTATGTGTACTGCTGCGGTGGCCGCGCTGCGGCGTGTGATGTATATGTGTACTGCCGCGGTGGCTGCGCTGCGGCGTGTGATGTATGTGTACTGCTGAGGCGTGTGATGTATGTGTACTGCTGCACAGTGCGCGCTGCGGCGTGTGATGTATGTGTACTGCTGCGGCGTGTGATGTATGTGTACTGTTGCGGTGGCCGCGCTGCGACGTGTGGTGTATGTGTACTGCTGCGGTGGCCGCGCTGCGGCGTGTGATGTATGTGTACTGCTGCGGCGTGTGATGTATGTGTACTGCTGTGGTGGCTGCGCTGCGGCGTGTGATGTATGTGTACTGCTGCGGTGGCCGCGCTGCAGCGTGCGATGTATGTGTACTGCTGCGGTGGGCGCGCCGCGGCGTGTGATGTATGTGTACTGCGCAGTGCGCGCTGCGGCGTGTGATTTATGTGTACTGCTGCGGTGGGCGCGCCGCGGTGTGTGATGTATGTGTACTGCGCAGTGCGCGCTGCGGCGTGTGATGTATGTGTTCTGCTGTGGTGGCGGCGCTGCGGCGTGTAATGTCTGTGTACTGCTGCGGTAGTTGCGCTGCGGCGTGTGATGTATATGTGTACTGCCGCGGTGGCTGCGCTGCGGCGTGTGATGTATGTGTACTGCTGCGGCGTGTGATGTATGTGTACTGCTGCGGTGGCTGCGCTGCGGTGTGTGATGTCTGTGTACTGCTGCGGTGGCCGCGCTGCGGCGTGTGATGTATGTGTACTGCTGCGGCGTGTGATGTATGTGTACTGCTGCGCAGTGCGCGCTGCGGCGTGTGATGTATGTGTACTGCTGCGGCGTGTGATGTATGTGTACTGCTGCGGCGTGTGATGTATGTATACTGCTGCGGCGTGTGATGTATGTGTACTGCTGCGGTGGCTGCGCTGCGGCGTGTGATGTATGTGTACTGCTGCGGTGGCCGCGCTGCGGCGTGTGATGTATGTGTACTGCTGCGGCGTGTGATGTATGTATACTGGTGCGGCGTGTGATGTATGTGTACTGCTGCGGCGTGTGATGTATGTGTTCTGCTGCGGCGTGTGATGTATGTGTACTGCTGCGGCGTGTGATGTATGTGTACTGCTGCGGCGTGTGATGTATGTGTACTGCTGCGGCGTGTGATGTATGTGTACTGCTGCGGTGGCTGCGCTGCGGCGTGTGATGTATATGTACTGCTGCGGTGGCCGCGCTGCGGCGTGTGATGTATTTGTACTGCTGAGGCGTGTGATGTATGTGTACTGCTGCGGTGGCTGCGCTGAGGCGTCTGATGTATATGTACTGCTGCGGTGGCCGCGCTGTGGCGTATGATGTATGTGTACTGCTGCGGCGTGTGGTGTATGTATACTGCTGCGGCCTGTGATGTATGTGTACTGCTGTGGCGCGTGATGTATGTGTTCTGCTGCGGCGTGTGATGTATGTGTACTGCTTCGGCGTGTGATGTATGTGTACTGCTGCGGCGTGTGATGTATATGTACTGCTGCGGTGGCCGCGCTGCGGCGTGTGATGTATGTGTACTGCTGCGGCATGTGATGTATGTGTACTGCTGTGGTGACTGCGCTGCGGCGTGTGATGTATGTGTACTGCTGCGGTGGCCGTGCTGCGGCGTGTGATGTATGTGTACTGCTGCGGTGGCCGCGCCGCGGCGTGTGATGTATGTGTACTGCTGCGGCGTGTGATGTATGTATACTGCTGCGGCGTGTGATGTATGTGTACTGCTGCGGTGGCCGCGCTGCGGCGTGTGATGTATATGTGTACTGCCGCGGTGGCTGCGCTGCGGCGTGTGATGTATGTGTACTGCTGCGGCGTGTGATGTATGTGTACTGCTGCGGCGTGTGATGTATGTGTACTGCTGCGGTGGCTGCGGTGCGGCGTGTGATGTCTGTGTACTGCTGCGGTAGCCGCGCTGCGGCGTGTGATGTATGTGTACTGCTGCGTCGTGTGATGTATGTGTACTGCTGCGCAGTGCGCGCTGCGGCGTGTGATGTATGTGTACTGCTGCGGCGTGTGATGTATGTGTACTGCTGTGGCGTGTGATGTATGTATTCTGCTGCGGCGTGTGATGTATGTGTACTGCTGCGGCATGTGATGTATGTGTACTGCTGCTGTGGCTGCGCTGCGGCGTGTGATGTATGTGTACTGCTGCGGTGGCCGCGCTGCGGCGTGTGATGTATGTGTACTGCTGCGACGTGTGATGTATGTATACTGCTGCGTCGTGTGATGTATGTGTACTGCTGCAGCTGTGATGTATTTGTACTGCTGCGGTGGCTGCACTGCGGCGTGTGATGTCTGTGTACTGCTGCGGTGGCCGCGCTGCGGCGTGTGATGTATGTGTACTGCTGCGGCGTGTGATGTATGTATACTGCTGCGGCGTGTGATGTATGTGTACTGCTGCGGTGGCCGCGCTGCGGCGTGTGATGTATGTGTACTGCTGCGGCGTGTGATGTATGTGTACTGCTGCGGTGGCCGCGCCGCGGAATGTGATGTATGTGTACTGCTGCGGCGTGTGATGTATGTGTACTGCTGCGGTGGCTGCGCTGCGGCGTGTGATGTATGAGTACTGCTGCTGTGGCCGCGCTGCGGCGTGTGATGTATGTGTACTGCTGCGGTGGCCGCGCCGCGGCGTGTGATGTATGTGTACTGATGCGGTGGCCGCGCTGCGGCTTGTGATGTATGTGTACTGCTGCGGTGGCCGCGCTGCGGCGTGTGATGTATGTGTACTGCAACGACGTGTGATGTATGTTTACTGCTGCGGCGTGTGATGTATGTGTACTGCTGCGGTGGCTGCGCTGCGACGTGTGATGTATGTGTACCGCTGCGGTGGCCGCGCTGCGGCATGTGATGTATGTGTACTGCTGCGGTGACTGCGCTGCGGCGTGTGATGTCTGTGTACCGCTGCGGTGGCTGCGCTGCGGCGTGTGATGTATGTGTACTGCTGCGGCGTGTGATGTATGTGTACTGCTGCGGTGGCCACGCTGCGGCGTGTGATGTATGTTTACTGCTGCGGTGGCTGCGCTGCGACGTGTGATGTCTGTGTACTGCTGCGGTGGCTGCGCTGCGGCGTGTGATGTATGTGTACTGCTGCGGCGTGTGATGTATGTGTACTACTGCGGTGGCTGCGCTGCGGCGTGTGATGTATGTGTACTACTGCGGTGGCTGCGCTGCGGCGTGTGATGTATGTGTACTGCTGCGGTGGCCGTGCTGCGGCGTGTGATGTATATGTATACTGCCGCGGTGGCTGCGCTGCGGCGTGTGATGTATGTGTACTGCTGCGGCGTGTGATGTATGTGTACTGCTGCGTTGGCCGCGCTGCGGCGTGTGATGTATCTGTACTGCTGTGGCGTGTGATGTATGTGTACTGCTGCGGCGTGTGATGTATGTATACTGCTACGGTGGCCGCGCTGCGGTGGCCGCGCTGCGGCGTGTGATGTATGTGTACTGCTGCGGCGTGTGATGTATGTGTACTGCTGCGGTGGCTGCGCTGCGGCGTGTGATGTCTGTATACTGCTGCGGTGGCCGCGCTGCGGCGTGTGATGTATGTGTACTGCTGCGGTGGCCGCGCTGCGGCGTGTGATGTATGTGAACTGCTGCGGCGTGTGATGTATGTATACTGCTGCGGTGTGTAATGTATGTGTACTGCTGCGGCGTGTGATGTATGTGTACTGCTGCGGTGGCTGCGCTGCGGCGTGTGATGTATATGTACTGCTGCGGTGGCCGGGCTGCGGCGTGTGATGTATGTGTACTGCCGCAGTGGCTACGCTGCGGCGTGTGATGTATGTGTACTGCTGCGGTGGCCGCGCTGCGGCGTGTGATGTATGTGTACTGCTGCGGTGGCCGCGCTGCGGCGTGTGATGTATATGTGTACTGCCGCGGTGGCTGCGGTGCGGCGTGTGATGTATGTGTACTGCTGCGGCGTGTGATGTATGTGTACTGCCGCGGTGGCTGCGCTGCGGCGTGTGATGTATGTGTACTGCTGCGGTGGCCGCGCTGCGGCGTGTGATGTATGTGAACTGCTGCGGCGTGTGATGTATGTATACTGCTGCGGTGTGTAATGTATGTGTACTGCTGCGGCGTGTGATGTATGTGTACTGCTGCGGTGGCTGCGCTGCGGCGTGTGATGTATATGTACTGCTGCGGTGGCCGGGCTGCGGCGTGTGATGTATGTGTACTGCCGCGGTGGCTACGCTGCGGCGTGTGATGTATGTGTACTGCTGCGGTGGCCGCGCTGCGGCGTGTGATGTATGTGTACTGCTGCGGTGGCCGCGCTGCGGCGTGTGATGTATATGTGTACTGCCGCGGTGGCTGCGCTGCGGCGTGTGATGTATGTGTACTGCTGCGGCATGTGATGTATGTGTACTGCCGCGGTGGCTGCGCTGCGGCGTGTGATGTATGTGTACTGCTGCGGCGTGTGATGTATGTGTTCTGCTGCGGCGTGTGATGTATGTGTGCTGCTGCGGCGTGTGATGTATGTGTACTGCTGCGGCGTGTGATGTATGTGTACTGCTGCGGCGTGTGATGTATGTGTACTGCTGCGGTGGCTGCGCTGCGGCGTGTGATGTATATGTACTGCTGCGGTGGCCGCACTGCGGCGTGTGATGTATTTGTACTGCTGCGGCGTGTGATGTATGTGTACTGCTGCGGTGGCTGCGCTGAGGCGTCTGATGTATATGTACTGCTGCGGTGGCCGCGCTGTGGCGTATGATGTATGTGTACTGCTGCGGCGTGTGATGTATGTATACTGCTGCGGCCTGTGATGTATGTGTACTGCTGTGGCGTGTGATGTATGTGTTCTGCTGCGGCGTGTGATGTATGTGTACTGCTTCGGCGTGTGATGTATGTGTACTGCTGCGGCGTGTGATGTATATGTACTGCTGCGGTGGCCGCGCTGCGGCGTGTGATGTATGTGTACTGCAGCGGCATGTGATGTATGTGTACTGCTGCGGTGACTGCGCTGCGGCGTGTGATGTATGTGTACTGCTGCGGTGGCCGTGCTGCGGCGTGTGATGTATGTGTACTGCTGCGGTGGCCGCGCCGCGGCGTGTGATGTATGTGTACTGCTGCGGCGTGTGATGTATGTATACTGCTGCGGCGTGTGATGTATGTGTACTGCTGCGGTGGCCGCGCTGCGGCGTGTGATGTATATGTGTACTGCCGCGGTGGCTGCGCTGCGGCGTGTGATGTATGTGTACTGCTGCGGCGTGTGATGTATGTGTACTGCTGCGGCGTGTGATGTATGTGTACTGCTGCGGTGGCTGCGGTGCGGCGTGTGATGTCTGTGTACTGCTGCGGTAGCCGCGCTGCGGCGTGTGATGCATGTGTACTGCTGCGTCGTGTGATGTATGTGTACTGCTGCGCAGTGCGCGCTGCGGCGTGTGATGTATGTGTACTGCTGCGGCGTGTGATGTATGTGTACTGCTGCGGCATGTGATGTATGTGTACTGCTGCTGTGGCTGCGCTGCGGCGTGTGATGTATGTGTACTGCTGCGGTGGCAGCGCTGCGGCGTGTGATGTATGTGTACTGCTGCGGCGTGTGATGTATGTATACTGCTGCGTCGTGTGATGTATGTGTACTGCTGCAGCTGTGATGTATTTGTACTGCTGCGGTGGCTGCACTGCGGCGTGTGATGTATGTGTACTGCTGCGGTGGCCGCGCTGCGGCGTGTGATGTATGTGTACTGCTGCGGCGTGTGATGTATGTATACTGCTGCGGCGTGTGATGTATGTGTACTGCTGCGGCGTGTGATGTATGTGTACTGCTGCGGTGGCCGCGCTGCGGCGTGTGACGTATGTGTACTGCTGCGGTGGCCGCGCTGCAGCGTGCGATGTATGTGTACTGCTGCGGTGGGCCCGCCGCGGCGTGTGATGTATGTGTACTGCGCAGTGCGCGCTGCGGCGTGTGATTTATGTGTACTGCTGCGGTGGGCGCGCCGCGGCGTGTGATGTATGTGTACTGCGCAGTGCGCGCTGCGGCGTGTGATGTATGTGTTCTGCTGTGGTGGCGGCGCTGCGGCGTGTGATGTCTGTGTACTGCTGCGGTAGTTGCGCTGCGGCGTGAGATGTATGTGTACTGCTGCGGTGGCTGCGCTGCGGCGTGTGATGTATGTGTACTGTTGCGGTGGCTGCGCTGCGGCGTGTGATGTATGTGTACTGTTGCGGTGGCTGCGCTGCGTCGTGTGATGTATGTGTACTGCTCCGGTGGATGCGCTGCGGCGTGTGATGTATGTGTTCTGCTGTGGTGGCGGCGCTGCGGCGTGTGATGTCTGTGTACTGCTGCGGTAGTTGCGCTGCGGCGTGAGATGTATGTGTACTGCTGCGGTGGCTGTGCTGCGGCGTGTGATGTATGTATACTGCTACGGTGGCCGCGCTGCGGTGGCCGCGCTGCGGCGTGTGATGTATGTGTACTGCTGCGGCGTGTGATGTATGTGTACTGCTGCGGTGGCTGCGCTGCGGCGTGTGATGTCTGTATGCTGCTGCGGTGGCCGCGCTGCGGCGTGTGATGTATGTGTACTGCTGCAGTGGCTGCGCTGCGGCGTGTGATGTCTGTGTACTGCTGCGGTGGCCGCGCTGCGGCGTGTGATGTATGTGTACTGCTGCTGCGTGTGATGTATGTATAATGCGCGGCGTGTGATGTATGTGTACTGCTGCGGCGTGTGATGTATGTGTACTGCTGCCGTGGCTGCGCTGCGGCGTGTGATGTATGTGTACTGCTGCGGTGGTCGCGCTGCGGCGTGTGATGTATGTGAACTGCTGCGGCGTGTGATGTATGTATACTGCTGCGGTGTGTAATGTATGTGTACTGCTGCGGCGTGTGATGTATGTGTACTGCTGCGGTGGCTGCGCTGCGGCGTGTGATGTATATGTACTGCTGCGGTGGCCGCGCTGCGGCGTGTGATGTATGTGTACTGCCGCGGTGGCTACGCTGCGGCGTGTGATGTATGTGTACTGCTGCGGTGGCCGCGCTGCGGCGTGTGATGTATGTGTACTGCTGCGGCGTGTGATGTATGTGTACTGCTGCGGTGGCCGCGCCGCGGAATGTGATGTATGTGTACTGCTGCGGCGTGTGATGTATGTGTACTGCTGCGGTGGCTGCGCTGCGGCGTGTGATGTATGTGTACTGCTGCTGTGGCCGCGCTGCGGCGTGTGATGTATGTGTACTGCTGCGGTGGCCGCGCCGCGGCGTGTGATGTATGTGTACTGATGCGGTGGCCGCGCTGCGGCTTGTGATGTATGTGTACTGCTGCGGTGGCCGCGCTGCGGCGTGTGATGTATGTGTACTGCAACGACGTGTGATGTATGTTTACTGCTGCGGCGTGTGATGTATGTGTACTGCTGCGGTGGCTGCGCTGCGACGTGTGATGTATGTGTACCGCTGCGGTGGCCGCGCTGCGGCATGTGATGTATGTGTACTGCTGCGGTGACTGCGCTGCGGCGTGTGATGTCTGTGTACCGCTGCGGTGGCTGCGCTGCGGCGTGTGATGTATGTGTACTGCTGCGGCGTGTGATGTATGTGTACTGCTGCGGTGGCCACGCTGCGGCGTGTGATGTATGTTTACTGCTGCGGTGGCTGCGCTGCGACGTGTGATGTCTGTGTACTGCTGCGGTGGCTGCGCTGCGGCGTGTGATGTATGTGTACTGCTGCGGCGTGTGATGTATGTGTACTACTGCGGTGGCTGCGCTGCGGCGTGTGATGTATGTGTACTACTGCGGTGGCTGCGCTGCGGCGTGTGATGTATGTGTACTGCTGCGGTGGCCGTGCTGCGGCGTGTGATGTATATGTATACTGCCGCGGTGGCTGCGCTGCGGCGTGTGATGTATGTGTACTGCTGCGGCGTGTGATGTATGTGTACTGCTGCGTTGGCCGCGCTGCGGCGTGTGATGTATCTGTACTGCTGTGGCGTGTGATGTATGTGTACTGCTGCGGCGTGTGATGTATGTATACTGCTACGGTGGCCGCGCTGCGGTGGCCGCGCTGCGGCGTGTGATGTATGTGTACTGCTGCGGCGTGTGATGTATGTGTACTGCTGCGGTGGCTGCGCTGCGGCGTGTGATGTCTGTATACTGCTGCGGTGGCCGCGCTGCGGCGTGTGATGTATGTGTACTGCTGCGGTGGCCGCGCTGCGGCGTGTGATGTATGTGAACTGCTGCGGCGTGTGATGTATGTATACTGCTGCGGTGTGTAATGTATGTGTACTGCTGCGGCGTGTGATGTATGTGTACTGCTGCGGTGGCTGCGCTGCGGCATGTGATGTATATGTACTGCTGCGGTGGCCGGGCTGCGGCGTGTGATGTATGTGTACTGCCGCGGTGGCTACGCTGCGGCGTGTGATGTATGTGTACTGCTGCGGTGGCCGCGCTGCGGCGTGTGATGTATGTGTACTGCTGCGGTGGCCGCGCTGCGGCGTGTGATGTATATGTGTACTGCCGCGGTGGCTGCGGTGCGGCGTGTGATGTATGTGTACTGCTGCGGCGTGTGATGTATGTGTACTGCCGCGGTGGCTGCGCTGCGGCGTGTGATGTATGTGTACTGCTGCGGTGGCCGCGCTGCGGCGTGTGATGTATGTGAACTGCTGCGGCGTGTGATGTATGTATACTGCTGTGGTGTGTAATGTATGTGTACTGCTGCGGCGTGTGATGTATGTGTACTGCTGCGGTGGCTGCGCTGCGGCGTGTGATGTATATGTACTGCTGCGGTGGCCGGGCTGCGGCGTGTGATGTATGTGTACTGCCGCGGTGGCTACGCTGCGGCGTGTGATGTATGTGTACTGCTGCGGTGGCCGCGCTGCGGCGTGTGATGTATGTGTACTGCTGCGGTGGCCGCGCTGCGGCGTGTGATGTATATGTGTACTGCCGCGGTGGCTGCGCTGCGGCGTGTGATGTATGTGTACTGCTGCGGCGTGTGATGTATGTGTACTGCCGCGGTGGCTGCGCTGCGGCGTGTGATGTATGTGTACTGCTGCGGCGTGTGATGTATGTGTTCTGCTGCGGCGTGTGATGTATGTGTGCTGCTGCGGCGTGTGATGTATGTGTACTGCTGCGGCGTGTGATGTATGTGTACTGCTGCGGCGTGTGATGTATGTGTACTGCTGCGGTGGCTGCGCTGCGGCGTGTGATGTATATGTACTGCTGCGGTGGCCGCACTGCGGCGTGTGATGTATTTGTACTGCTGCGGCGTGTGATGTATGTGTACTGCTGCGGTGGCTGCGCTGAGGCGTCTGATGTATATGTACTGCTGCGGTGGCCTTGCTGTGGCGTATGATGTATGTGTACTGCTGCGGCGTGTGATGTATGTATACTGCTGCGGCCTGTGATGTATGTGTACTGCTGTGGCGTGTGATGTATGTGTTCTGCTGCGGCGTGTGATGTATGTGTACTGCTTCGGCGTGTGATGTATGTGTACTGCTGCGGCGTGTGATGTATATGTACTGCTGCGGTGGCCGCGCTGCGGCGTGTGATGTATGTGTACTGCTGCGGCATGTGATGTATGTGTACTGCTGCGGTGACTGCGCTGCGGCGTGTGATGTATGTGTACTGCTGCGGTGGCCGTGCTGCGGCGTGTGATGTATGTGTACTGCTGCGGTGGCCGCGCTGCGGCGTGTGATGTATGTGTACTGCTGCGGCGTGTGATGTATGTATACTGCTGCGGCGTGTGATGTATGTGTACTGCTGCGGTGGCCGCGCTGCGGCGTGTGATGTATATGTGTACTGCCGCGGTGGCTGCGCTGCGGCGTGTGATGTATGTGTACTGCTGCGGCGTGTGATGTATGTGTACTGCTGCGGCGTGTGATGTATGTGTACTGCTGCGGTGGCTGCGGTGCGGCGTGTGATGTCTGTGTACTGCTGCGGTAGCCGCGCTGCGGCGTGTGATGCATGTGTACTGCTGCGTCGTGTGATGTATGTGTACTGCTGCGCAGTGCGCGCTGCGGCGTGTGATGTATGTGTACTGCTGCGGCGTGTGATGTATGTGTACTGCTGTGGCGTGTGATGTATGTATACTGCTGCGGCGTGTGATGTATGTGTACTGCTGCGGCATGTGATGTATGTGTACTGCTGCTGTGGCTGCGCTGCGGCGTGTGATGTATGTGTACTGCTGCGGCGTGTGATGTATGTGTACTGCTGCGGCGTGTGATGTATGTATACTGCTGCGTCGTGTGATGTATGTGTACTGCTGCAGCTGTGATGTATTTGTACTGCTGCGGTGGCTGCACTGCGGCGTGTGATGTCTGTGTACTGCTGCGGTGGCCGCGCTGCGGCGTGTGATGTATGTGTACTGCTGCGGCGTGTGATGTATGTATACTGCTGCGGCGTGTGATGTATGTGTACTGCTGCGGCGTGTGATGTATGTGTACTGCTGCGGTGGCCGCGCTGCGGCGTGTGATGTATGTGTACTGCTGCGGTGGCCGCGCTGCAGCGTGCGATGTATGTGTACTGCTGCGGTGGGCCCGCCGCGGCGTGTGATGTATGTGTACTGCGCAGTGCGCGCTGCGGCGTGTGATTTATGTGTACTGCTGCGGTGGGCGCGCCGCGGCGTGTGATGTATGTGTACTGCGCAGTGCGCGCTGCGGCGTGTGATGTATGTGTTCTGCTGTGGTGGCGGCGCTGCGGCGTGTGATGTCTGTGTACTGCTGCGGTAGTTGCGCTGCGGCGTGAGATGTATGTGTACTGCTGCGGTGGCTGCGCTGCGGCGTGTGATGTATGTGTACTGTTGCGGTGGCTGCGCTGCGGCGTGTGATGTATGTGTACTGCTCCGGTGGATGCGCTGCGGCGTGTGATGTATGTGTACTGCTGCAGCGTGTGATGTGTGTGTACTGCTGCGGTGGCTGTGCTGCGGCGTGTGATGTATGTATACTGCTACGGTGGCCGCGCTGCGGTGGCCGCGCTGCGGCGTGTGATGTATGTGTACTGCTGCGGCGTGTGATGTATGTGTACTGCTGCGGTGGCTGCGCTGCGGCGTGTGATGTCTGTATACTGCTGCGGTGGCCGCGCTGCGGCGTGTGATGTATGTGTACTGCTGCAGTGGCTGCGCTGCGGCGTGTGATGTATGTGTACTGCTGCGGTGGCCGCGCTCCGGCGTGTGATGTATGTGTACTGCTGCTGCGTGTGATGTATGTATAATGCGCGGCGTGTGATGTATGTGTACTGCTGCGGCGTGTGATGTATGTGTACTGCTGCCGTGGCTGCGCTGCGGCGTGTGATGTATGTGTACTGCTGCGGTGGCCGCGCTGCGGCGTGTGATGTATGTGAACTGCTGCGGCGTGTGATGTATGTATACTGCTGCGGTGTGTAATGTATGTGTACTGCTGCGGCGTGTGATGTATGTGTACTGCTGCGGTGGCTGCGCTGCGGCGTGTGATGTATATGTACTGCTGCGGTGGCCGCGCTGCGGCGTGTGATGTATGTGTACTGCCGCGGTGGCTACGCTGCGGCGTGTGATGTATGTGTACTGCTGCGGTGGCCGCGCTGCGGCGTGTGATGTATGTGTACTGCTGCGGTGGCCGCGCTGCGGCGTGTGATGTATATGTTTACTGCCGCGGTGGCTGCGCTACGGCGTGTGATGTATGTGTACTGCTGCGGCGTGTGATGTATGTGTACTGCTGCGGTGGCTGCGCTGCGGTGTGTGATGTCTGTGTACTGTTGCGGTGGCCGCGCTGCGGCGTGTGATGTATGTGTACTGCTGCGGCGTGTGATGTATGTGTACTGCTGTGCAGTGCGCGCTGCGGCGTGTGATGTATGTGTACTGCTGCGGCGTGTGATGTATGTGTACTGCTGCGGCGTGTGATGTATGTATACTGCTGCGGCGTGTGATGTATGTGTACTGCTGCGGTGGCTGCGCTGCGGCGTGTGATGTATGTGTACTGCTGCGGTGGCCGCGCTGCGGCGTGTGATGTATGTGTACTGCTGCGGCGTGTGATGTATGTATACTGGTGCGGCGTGTGATGTATGTGTACTGCTGCGGCGTGTGATGTATGTGTTCTGCTGCGGCGTGTGATGTATGTGTACTGCTGCGGCGTGTGATGTATGTGTACTGCTGCGGCGTGTGATGTATGTGTACTGCTGCGGCGTGTGATGTATGTGTACTGCTGCGGTGGCTGCGCTGCGGCGTGTGATGTATATGTACTGCTGCGGTGGCCGCGCTGCGGCGTGTGATGTATTTGTACTGCTGCGGCGTGTGATGTATGTGTACTGCTGCGGTGGCTGCGCTGAGGCGTCTGATGTATATGTACTGCTGCGGTGGCCGCGCTGTGGCGTATGATGTATGTGTACTGCTGCGGCGTGTGATGTATGTATACTGCTGCGGCCTGTGATGTATGTGTACTGCTGTGGCGTGTGATGTATGTGTTCTGCTGCGGCGTGTGATGTATGTGTACTGCTTCGGCGTGTGATGTATGTGTACTGCTGCGGCGTGTGATGTATATGTACTGCTGCGGTGGCCGCGCTGCGGCGTGTGATGTATGTGTACTGCTGCGGCATGTGATGTATGTGTACTGCTGCGGTGACTGCGCTGCGGCGTGTGATGTATGTGTACTGCTGCGGTGGCCGTGCTGCGGCGTGTGATGTATGTGTACTGCTGCGGTGGCCGCGCCGCGGCGTGTGATGTATGTGTACTGCTGCGGCGTGTGATGTATGTATACTGCTGCGGCGTGTGATGTATGTGTACTGCTGCGGTGGCCGCGCTGCGGCGTGTGATGTATATGTGTACTGCCGCGGTGGCTGCGCTGCGGCGTGTGATGTATGTGTACTGCTGCGGCGTGTGATGTATGTGTACTGCTGCGGCGTGTGATGTATGTGTACTGCTGCGGTGGCTGCGGTGCGGCGTGTGATGTCTGTGTACTGCTGCGGTAGCCGCGCTGCGGCGTGTGATGTATGTGTACTGCTGCGTCGTGTGATGTATGTGTACTGCTGCGCAGTGCGCGCTGCGGCGTGTGATGTATGTGTACTGCTGCGGCGTGTGATGTATGTGTACTGCTGTGGCGTGTGATGTATGTATACTGCTGCGGCGTGTGATGTATGTGTACTGCTGCGGCATGTGATGTATGTGTACTGCTGCTGTGGCTGCGCTGCGGCGTGTGATGTATGTGTACTGCTGCGGTGGCCGCGCTGCGGCGTGTGATGTATGTGTACTGCTGCGGCGTGTGATGTATGTATACTGCTGCGTCGTGTGATGTATGTGTACTGCTGCAGCTGTGATGTATTTGTACTGCTGCGGTGGCTGCACTGCGGCGTGTGATGTCTGTGTACTGCTGCGGTGGCCGCGCTGCGGCGTGTGATGTATGTGTACTGCTGCGGCGTGTGATGTATGTATACTGCTGCGGCGTGTGATGTATGTGTACTGCTGCGGCGTGTGATGTATGTGTACTGCTGCGGTGGCCGCGCTGCGGCGTGTGATGTATGTGTACTGCTGCGGCGTGTGATGTATGTGTACTGCTGCGGTGGCCGCGCTGCAGCGTGCGATGTATGTGTACTGCTGCGGTGGGCCCGCCGCGGCGTGTGATGTATGTGTACTGCGCAGTGCGCGCTGCGGCGTGTGATTTATGTGTACTGCTGCGGTGGGCGCGCCGCGGCGTGTGATGTATGTGTACTGCGCAGTGCGCGCTGCGGCGTGTGATGTATGTGTTCTGCTGTGGTGGCGGCGCTGCGGCGTGTGATGTCTGTGTACTGCTGCGGTAGTTGCGCTGCGGCGTGAGATGTATGTGTACTGCTGCGGTGGCTGCGCTGCGGCGTGTGATGTATGTGTACTGCTGCGGCGTGTGATGTATGTGTACTGCTGAGGTGGCTGTGCTGCGGCGTGTGATGTATGTATACTGCTACGGTGGCCGCGCTGCGGTGGCCGCGCTGCGGCGTGTGATGTATGTGTACTGCTGCGGCGTGTGATGTATGTGTACTGCTGCGGTGGCTGCGCTGCGGCGTGTGATGTCTGTATACTGCTGCGGTGGCCGCGCTGCGGCGTGTGATGTATGTGTACTGCTGCAGTGGCTGCGCTGCGGCGTGTGATGTCTGTGTACTGCTGCGGTGGCCGCGCTGCGGCGTGTGATGTATGTGTACTGCTGCTGCGTGTGATGTATGTATAATGCGCGGCGTGTGATGTATGTGTACTGCTGCGGCGTGTGATGTATGTGTACTGCTGCCGTGGCTGCGCTGCGGCGTGTGATGTATGTGTACTGCTGCGGTGGCCGCGCTGCGGCGTGTGATGTATGTGAACTGCTGCGGCGTGTGATGTATGTATACTGCTGCGGTGTGTAATGTATGTGTACTGCTGCGGCGTGTGATGTATGTGTACTGCTGCGGTGGCTGCGCTGCGGCGTGTGATGTATATGTACTGCTGCGGTGGCCGCGCTGCGGCGTGTGATGTATGTGTACTGCCGCGGTGGCTACGCTGCGGCGTGTGATGTATGTGTACTGCTGCGGTGGCCGCGCTGCGGCGTGTGATGTATGTGTACTGCTGCGGTGGCCGCGCTGCGGCGTGTGATGTATATGTGTACTGCCGCGGTGGCTGCGCTGCGGCGTGTGATGTATGTGTACTGCTGCGGCGTGTGATGTATGTGTACTGCTGCGGTGGCTGCGCTGCGGTGTGTGATGTCTGTGTACTGCTGCGGTGGCCGCGCTGCGGCGTGTGATGTATGTGTACTGCTGCGGCGTGTGATGTATGTGTACTGCTGCGCAGTGCGCGCTGCGGCGTGTGATGTATGTGTACTGCTGCGGCGTGTGATGTATGTGTACTGCTGCGGCGTGTGATGTATGTATACTGCTGCGGCGTGTGATGTATGTGTACTGCTGCGGTGGCTGCGCTGCGGCGTGTGATGTATGTGTACTGCTGCGGTGGCCGCGCTGTGGCGTGTGATGTATGTGTACTGCTGCGGCGTGTGATGTATGTATACTGGTGCGGCGTGTGATGTATGTGTACTGCTGCGGCGTGTGATGTATGTGTTCTGCTGCGGCGTGTGATGTATGTGTACTGCTGCGGCGTGTGATGTATGTGTACTGCTGCGGCGTGTGATGTATGTGTACTGCTGCGGCGTGTGATGTATGTGTACTGCTGCGGTGGCTGCGCTGCGGCGTGTGATGTATATGTACTGCTGCGGTGGCCGCGCTGCGGCGTGTGATGTATTTGTACTGCTGCGGCGTGTGATGTATGTGTACTGCTGCGGTGGCTGCGCTGAGGCGTCTGATGTATATGTACTGCTGCGGTGGCCGCGCTGTGGCGTATGATGTATGTGTACTGCTGCGGCGTGTGATGTATGTATACTGCTGCGGCCTGTGATGTATGTGTACTGCTGTGGCGTGTGATGTATGTGTTCTGCTGCGGCGTGTGATGTATGTGTACTGCTTCGGCGTGTGATGTATGTGTACTGCTGCGGCGTGTGATGTATATGTACTGCTGCGGTGGCCGCGCTGCGGCCTGTGATGTATGTGTACTGCTGCGGCATGTGATGTATGTGTACTGCTGCGGTGACTGCGCTGCGGCGTGTGATGTATGTGTACTGCTGCGGTGGCCGTGCTGCGGCGTGTGATGTATGTGTACTGCTGCGGTGGCCGCGCCTCGGCGTGTGATGTATGTGTACTGCTGCGGCGTGTGATGTATGTATACTGCTGCGGCGTGTGATGTATGTGTACTGCTGCGGTGGCCGCGCTGCGGCGTGTGATGTATATGTGTACTGCCGCGGTGGCTGCGCTGCGGCGTGTGATGTATGTGTACTGCTGCGGCGTGTGATGTATGTGTACTGCTGCGGCGTGTGATGTATGTGTACTGCTGCGGTGGCTGCGGTGCGGCGTGTGATGTCTGTGTACTGCTGCGGTAGCCGCGCTGCGGCGTGTGATGTATGTGTACTGCTGCGTCGTGTGATGTATGTGTACTGCTGCGCAGTGCGCGCTGCGGCGTGTGATGTATGTGTACTGCTGCGGCGTGTGATGTATGTGTACTGCTGTGGCGTGTGATGTATGTATACTGCTGCGGCGTGTGATGTATGTGTACTGCTGCGGCATGTGATGTATGTGTACTGTGGCTGTGGCTGCGCTGCGGCGTGTGATGTATGTGTACTGCTGCGGTGGCCGCGCTGCGGCGTGTGATGTATGTGTACTGCTGCGGCGTGTGATGTATGTATACTGCTGCGTCGTGTGATGTATGTGTACTGCTGCAGCTGTGATGTATTTGTACTGCTGCGGTGGCTGCACTGCGGCGTGTGATGTCTGTGTACTGCTGCGGTGGCCGCGCTGCGGCGTGTGATGTATGTGTACTGCTGCGGCGTGTGATGTATGTATACTGCTGCGGCGTGTGATGTATGTGTACTGCTGCGGCGTGTGATGTATGTGTACTGCTGCGGTGGCCGCGCTGCGGCGTGTGATGTATGTGTACTGCTGCGGCGTGTGATGTATGTGTACTGCTGCGGTGGCCGCGCCGCGGAATGTGATGTATGTGTACTGCTGCGGCGTGTGATGTATGTGTACTGCTGCGGTGGCTGCGCTGCGGCGTGTGATGTATGTGTACTGCTGCTGTGGCCGCGCTGCGGCGTGTGATGTATGTGTACTGCTGCGGTGGCCGCGCCGCGGCGTGTGATGTATGTGTACTGCTGCGGTGGCCGCGCTGCGGCTTGTGATGTATGTGTACTGCTGCGGTGGCCGCGCTGCGGCGTGTGATGTATGTGTACTGCAACGACGTGTGATGTATGTTTACTGCTGCGGCGTGTGATGTATGTGTACTGCTGCGGTGGCTGCGCTGCGACGTGTGATGTATGTGTACCGCTGCGGTGGCCGCGCTGCGGCATGTGATGTATGTGTACTGCTGCGGTGACTGCGCTGCGGCGTGTGATGTCTGTGTACCGCTGCGGTGGCTGCGCTGCGGCGTGTGATGTATGTGTACTGCTGCGGCGTGTGATGTATGTGTACTGCTGCGGTGGCCACGCTGCGGCGTGTGATGTATGTTTACTGCTGCGGTGGCTGCGCTGCGACGTGTGATGTCTGTGTACTGCTGCGGTGGCTGCGCTGCGGCGTGTGATGTATGTGTACTGCTGCGGCGTGTGATGTATGTGTACTACTGCGGTGGCTGCGCTGCGGCGTGTGATGTATGTGTACTACTGCGGTGGCTGCGCTGCGGCGTGTGATGTATGTGTACTGCTGCGGCGTGTGATGTATGTGTACTACTGCGGTGGCTGCGCTGCGGCGTGTGATGTATGTGTACTACTGCGGTGGCTGCGCTGCGGCGTGTGATGTATGTGTACTGCTGCGGTGGCCGTGCTGCGGCGTGTGATGTATATGTATACTGCCGCGGTGGCTGCGCTGCGGCGTGTGATGTATGTGTACTGCTGCGGCGTGTGATGTATGTGTACTGCTGCGTTGGCCGCGCTGCGGCGTGTGATGTATCTGTACTGCTGTGGCGTGTGATGTATGTGTACTGCTGCGGCGTGTGATGTATGTGTACTGCTGCGGTGGCCGCGCTGCGGCGTGTGATGTATGTGTACTGCTGCGGTGGCTGCGCTGCGGCGTGTGATGTATGTGTACTGCTGCGGCGTGTGATGTATGTGTACTGCTGCGACGTGTGATGTATGTATACTGCTGCGGCGTGTGATGTATGTGTACTGCTGCGGCGTGTGATGTATGTGTACTGCTGCGGTGGCTGCGCTGCGGCGTGTGATGTATGTGTACTGCTGCGGTGGCCGCGCTGCGGCGTGTGATGTATGTGTACTGCTGCGGCGTGTGATGTATGTGTACTGCTGCGGTGGCTGCGCTGCGGCGTGTGATGTATTTGCACTGCTGCGGCGTGTGATGTATGTGTACTGCTGCGGCGTGTGATGTATGTGTACTGCTGCAGCGTGTGATGTATGTGTTCTGTTGCGGTGGCCGCGCTGCGGTGTGTGATGTATGTGTACTGCTGCGGCGTGTGATGTATGTGTTCTGTTGCGGCGTGTGATGTATGTATACTGCTGCGGCGTGTGATGTATGTGTACTGCTGCGGCGTGTGATGTATGTGTACTGCTGCGGTGGCCGCGCTGCGGCGTGTGATGTATGTGTACTGCTGCGGCGTGTGATGTATGTGTACTGCTGCGGTGGCCGCGCTGCGGCGTGTGATGTATGTGTACTGCTGCTGCGGCCGCGCTGCGACGTGTGATGTATGTGTACTGCTGCGGCGTGTGATGTATGTGTACTGCTGCGGTGGCCGCGCTGCGGCGTGTGATGTATGTGTACTGCTGCGGTGGCTGCGCTGCGGCGTGTGATGTATGTGTACTGCTACGGCGTGTGATGTATGTGTACTGCCGCGGCGGCTGCGCTGCGGCGTGTGATGTATGTGTACTGCGCAGTGCGCGCTGCAGCGTGCGATGTATGTGTACTGCTGCGGTGGGCGGGCCGCGGCGTGTGATGTATATGTACTGCGCAGTGCGCGCTGCGGCGTGTGATGTAGGTGTACTGCTGCGGTGGGCGCGCCGCGGCGTGTGATGTATATGTGTACTGCCGCGGTGGCTGCGCTGCGGCGTGTGATGTATGTGTACTGCTGCGGCGTGTGATGTATGTGTACTGCTGCTGTGGCCGCGCTGCGGCGTGTGATGTATGAGTACTGCTGCGGCGTGTGATGTATGTGTACTGCTGCGCAGTGCGTCTTCGGCGTGTGATGTATGTGTACTGCTGCGGCGTGTGATGTATGTGTACTGCTGCGACGTGTGATGTATGTGTACTGCTGCGGTGGCCGCGCTGCGGCGTGTGATGTATGTGTACTGCTGCGGTGGCTGAGCTGCGGCGTGTGATGTCTGTGTACTGCCGCTGTGGCTGCGCTGCGGCGTGTGATGTATGTGTACTGCTGCGGCGTGTGATGTATGTGTACTGCTGCGGTGGTCGCGCCGCGGCGTGTGACTTATGTGTACTGCGCAGTGCGCGCTGCGGCGTGTGATGTATGTGTACTGCTGCGCAGTGCGCGCTGCGGCGTGTGATGTATGTGTACTGCTGCGGTGTCCGCGCTGCAGCGTGTGATGTATGTGTACTGCTGCGGCGTGTGATGTATGTGTACTGCTGCGCAGTTTGCGCTGCGGCGTGTGATGTATGTGTACTGCTGCGGCGTGTGATGTATGTGTACTGTTGCGGTGGCCGCGCTGCGACGTGTGGTGTATGTGTACTGCTGCGGTGGCCGCGCTGCGGCGTGTGATGTATGTGTACTGCTGCGGTGGCTGCGCTGCGGCGTGTGATGTCTGTATACTGCTGCGGTGGCCGCGCTGCGGCGTGTGATGTATGTGTACTGCTGCAGTGGCTGCGCTGCGGCGTGTGATGTCTGTGTACTGCTGCGGTGGCCGCGCTGCGGCGTGTGATGTATGTGTACTGCTGCTGCGTGTGATGTATGTATAATGCGCGGCGTGTGATGTATGTGTACTGCTGCGGCGTGTGATGTATGTGTACTGCTGCCGTGGCTGCGCTGCGGCGTGTGATGTATGTGTACTGCTGCGGTGGCCGCGCTGCGGCGTGTGATGTATGTGAACTGCTGCGGCGTGTGATGTATGTATACTGCTGCGGTGTGTAATGTATGTGTACTGCTGCGGCGTGTGATGTATGTGTACTGCTGCGGTGGCTGCGCTGCGGCGTGTGATGTATATGTACTGCTGCGGTGGCCGGGCTGCGGCGTGTGATGTATGTGTACTGCCGCGGTGGCTACGCTGCGGCGTGTGATGTATGTGTACTGCTGCGGTGGCCGCGCTGCGGCGTGTGATGTATGTGTACTGCTGCGGTGGCCGCGCTGCGGCGTGTGATGTATATGTGTACTGCCGCGGTGGCTGCGCTGCGGCGTGTGATGTATGTGTACTGCTGCGGCGTGTGATGTATGTGTACTGCTGCGGTGGCTGCGCTGCGGTGTGTGATGTCTGTGTACTGCTGCGGTGGCCGCGCTGCGGCGTGTGATGTATGTGTACTGCTGCGGCGTGTGATGTATGTGTACTGCTGCGGCGTGTGATGTATGTATACTGCTGCGGCGTGTGATGTATGTGTACTGCTGCGATGGCTGCGCTGCGGCGTGTGATGTATGTGTACTGCTGCGGTGGCCGCGCTGCGGCGTGTGATGTATGTGTACTGCTGCGGCGTGTGATGTATGTATACTGGTGCGGCGTGTGATGTATGTGTACTGCTGCGGCGTGTGATGTATGTGTTCTGCTGCGGCGTGTGATGTATGTGTACTGCTGCGGCGTGTGATGTATGTGTACTGCTGCGGCGTGTGATGTATGTGTACTGCTGCGGCGTGTGATGTATGTGTACTGCTGCGGTGGCTGCGCTGCGGCGTGTGATGTATATGTACTGCTGGGGTGGCCGCGCTGCGGCGTGTGATGTATTTGTACTGCTGCGGCGTGTGATGTATGTGTACTGCTGCGGTGGCTGCGCTGAGGCGTCTGATGTATATGTACTGCTGCGGTGGCCGCGCTGTGGCGTATGATGTATGTGTACTGCTGCGGCGTGTGATGTATGTATACTGCTGCGGCCTGTGATATATGTGTACTGCTGTGGCGTGTGATGTATGTGTTCTGCTGCGGCGTGTGATGTATGTGTACTGCTTCGGCGTGTGATGTATGTGTACTGCTGCGGCGTGTGATGTATATGTACTGCTGCGGTGGCCGCGCTGCGGCGTGTGATGTATGTGTACTGCTGCGGCATGTGATGTATGTGTACTGCTGCGGTGACTGCGCTGCGGCGTGTGATGTATGTGTACTGCTGCGGTGGCCGTGCTGCGGCGTGTGATGTATGTGTACTGCTGCGGTGGCCGCGCCGCGGCGTGTGATGTATGTGTACTGCTGCGGCGTGTGATGTATGTATACTGCTGCGGCGTGTGATGTATGTGTACTGCTGCGGTGGCCGCGCTGCGGCGTGTGATGTATATGTGTACTGCCGCGGTGGCTGCGCTGCGGCGTGTGATGTATGTGTACTGCTGCGGTGGCCGCGCTGCGGCGTGTGATGTATATGTGTACTGACGCGGTGGCTGCGCTGCGGCGTGTGATGTATGTGTACTGCTGCGGCGTGTGATATATGTGTACTGCTGCGGCGTGTGATGTATGTGTACTGCTGCGGCGTGTGATGTATGTGTACTGCTGCGGTGGCTGCGGAGCGGCGTGTGATGTCTGTGTACTGCTGCGGTAGCCGCGCTGCGGCGTGTGATGTATGTGTACTGCTGCGTCGTGTGATGTATGTGTACTGCTGCTCAGTGCGCGCTGCGGCGTGTGATGTATGTGTACTGCTGCGGCGTGTGATGTATGTGTACTGCTGTGGCGTGTGATGTATGTATACTGCTGCGGCGTGTGATGTATGTGTACTGCTGCGGCATGTGATGTATGTGTACTGCTGCTGTGGCTGCGCTGCGGCGTGTGATGTATGTGTACTGCTGCGGTGGCCGCGCTGCGGCGTGTGATGTATGTGTACTGCTGCGGCGTGTGATGTATGTATACTGCTGCGGCGTGTGATGTATGTGTACTGCTGCGGCGTGTGATGTATGTGTACTGCTGCGGTGGCCGCGCTGCGGCGTGTGATGTATGTGTACTGCTGCGGCGTGTGATGTATGTGTACTGCTGCGGTGGCCGCGCTGCAGCGTGCGATGTATGTGTACTGCTGCGGTGGGCGCGCCGCGGCGTGTGATGTATGTGTACTGCGCAGTGCGCGCTGCGGCGTGTGATTTATGTGTACTGCTGCGGTGGGCGCGCCGCGGCGTGTGATGTATGTGTACTGCGCAGTGCGCGCTGCGGCGTGTGATGTATGTGTTCTGCTGTGGTAGCGGCGCTGCGGCGTGTGATGTCTGTGTACTGCTGCGGTAGTTGCGCTGCGGCGTGAGATGTATGTGTACTGCTGCGGTGGCTGCGCTGCGGCGTGTGATGTATGTGTACTGTTGCGGTGGCTGCGCTGCGGCGTGTGATGTATGTGTACTGCTCCGGTGGATGCGCTGCGGCGTGTGATGTATGTGTACTGCTGCGGCGTGTGATGTATGTATACTTCTGCGGCGTGTGATGTATGTGTACTGCTGCGGCGTGTGATGTATGTGTACTGCTGCGGTGGCCGCGCTGCGGCGTGTGATGTATGTGTACTGCTGCGACGTGTGATGTATGTGTACTGCTGCGGTGGCCGCGCCGCGGAATGTGATGTATGTGTACTGCTGCGGCGTGTGATGTATGTGTACTGCTGCGGTGGCTGCGCTGCGGCGTGTGATGTATGTGTACTGCTGCTGTGGCCGCGCTGCGGCGTGTGATGTATGTGTACTGCTGCGGTGGCCGCGCCGCGGCGTGTGATGTATGTGTACTGCTGCGGTGGCCGCGCTGCGGCTTGTGATGTATGTGTACTGCTGCGGTGGCCGCGCTGCGGCGTGTGATGTATGTGTACTGCAACGACGTGTGATGTATGTTTACTGCTGCGGCGTGTGATGTATGTGTACTGCTGCGGTGGCTGCGCTGCGACGTGTGATGTATGTGTACCGCTGCGGTGGCCGCGCTGCGGCATGTGATGTATGTGTACTGCTGCGGTGACTGCGCTGCGGCGTGTGATGTCTGTGTACCGCTGCGGTGGCTGCGCTGCGGCGTGTGATGTATGTGTACTGCTGCGGCGTGTGATGTATGTGTACTGCTGCGGTGGCCACGCTGCGGCGTGTGATGTATGTTTACTGCTGCGGTGGCTGCGCTGCGACGTGTGATGTCTGTGTACTGCTGCGGTGGCTGCGCTGCGGCGTGTGATGTATGTGTACTGCTGCGGCGTGTGATGTATGTGTACTACTGCGGTGGCTGCGCTGCGGCGTGTGATGTATGTGTACTGCTGCGGCGTGTGATGTATGTGTACTACTGCGGTGGCTGCGCTGCGGCGTGTGATGTATGTGTACTACTGCGGTGGCTGCGCTGCGGCGTGTGATGTATGTGTACTGCTGCGGTGGCCGTGCTGCGGCGTGTGATGTATATGTATACTGCCGCGGTGGCTGCGCTGCGGCGTGTGATGTATGTGTACTGCTGCGGCGTGTGATGTATGTGTACTGCTGCGTTGGCCGCGCTGCGGCGTGTGATGTATCTGTACTGCTGTGGCGTGTGATGTATGTGTACTGCTGCGGCGTGTGATGTATGTGTACTGCTGCGGTGGCCGCGCTGCGGCGTGTGATGTATGTGTACTGCTGCGGTGGCTGCGCTGCGGCGTGTGATGTATGTGTACTGCTGCGGCGTGTGATGTATGTGTACTGCTGCGACGTGTGATGTATGTATACTGCTGCGGCGTGTGATGTATGTGTACTGCTGCGGCGTGTGATGTATGTGTACTGCTGCGGTGGCTGCGCTGCGGCGTGTGATGTATGTGTACTGCTGCGGTGGCCGCGCTGCGGCGTGTGATGTATGTGTACTGCTGCGGCGTGTGATGTATGTGTACTGCTGCGGTGGCTGCGCTGCGGCGTGTGATGTATTTGCACTGCTGCGGCGTGTGATGTATGTGTACTGCTGCGGCGTGTGATGTATGTGTACTGCTGCAGCGTGTGATGTATGTGTTCTGTTGCGGTGGCCGCGCTGCGGTGTGTGATGTATGTGTACTGCTGCGGCGTGTGATGTATGTGTTCTGTTGCGGCGTGTGATGTATGTATACTGCTGCGGCGTGTGATGTATGTGTACTGCTGCGGCGTGTGATGTATGTGTACTGCTGCGGTGGCCGCGCTGCGGCGTGTGATGTATGTGTACTGCTGCGGCGTGTGATGTATGTGTACTGCTGCGGTGGCCGCGCTGCGGCGTGTGATGTATGTGTACTGCTGCTGCGGCCGCGCTGCGACGTGTGATGTATGTGTACTGCTGCGGCGTGTGATGTATGTGTACTGCTGCGGTGGCCGCGCTGCGGCGTGTGATGTATGTGTACTGCTGCGGTGGCTGCGCTGCGGCGTGTGATGTATGTGTACTGCTACGGCGTGTGATGTATGTGTACTGCCGCGGCGGCTGCGCTGCGGCGTGTGATGTATGTGTACTGCGCAGTGCGCGCTGCAGCGTGCGATGTATGTGTACTGCTGCGGTGGGCGGGCCGCGGCGTGTGATGTATATGTACTGCGCAGTGCGCGCTGCGGCGTGTGATGTAAGTGTACTGCTGCGGTGGGCGCGCCGCGGCGTGTGATGTATATGTGTACTGCCGCGGTGGCTGCGCTGCGGCGTGTGATGTATGTGTACTGCTGCGGCGTGTGATGTATGTGTACTGCTGCTGTGGCCGCGCTGCGGCGTGTGATGTATGAGTACTGCTGCGGCGTGTGATGTATGTGTACTGCTGCGCAGTGCGTCTTCGGCGTGTGATGTATGTGTACTGCTGCGGCGTGTGATGTATGTGTACTGCTGCAACGTGTGATGTATGTGTACTGCTGCGGTGGCCGCGCTGCGGCGTGTGATGTATGTGTACTGCTGCGGTGGCTGAGCTGCGGCGTGTGATGTCTGTGTACTGCCGCTGTGGCTGCGCTGCGGCGTGTGATGTATGTGTACTGCTGCGGCGTGTGATGTATGTGTACTGCTGCGGTGGTCGCGCCGCGGCGTGTGACTTATGTGTACTGCGCAGTGCGCGCTGCGGCGTGTGATGTATGTGTACTGCTGCGCAGTGCGCGCTGCGGCGTGTGATGTATGTGTACTGCTGCGGTGTCCGCGCTGCAGCGTGTGATGTATGTGTACTGCTGCGGCGTGTGATGTATGTGTACTGCTGCGCAGTTTGCGCTGCGGCGTGTGATGTATGTGTACTGCTGCGGCGTGTGATGTATGTGTACTGTTGCGGTGGCCGCGCTGCGACGTGTGGTGTATGTGTACTGCTGCGGTGGCCGCGCTGCGGCGTGTGATGTATGTGTACTGCTGCGGTGGCCGCGCTGCAGCGTGCGATGTATGTGTACTGCTGCGGTGGGCGCGCCGCGGCGTGTGATGTATGTGTACTGCGCAGTGCGCGCTGCGGCGTGTGATTTATGTGTACTGCTGCGGTGGGCGCGCCGCGGCGTGTGATGTATGTGTACTGCGCAGTGCGCGCTGCGGCGTGTGATGTATGTGTTCTGCTGTGGTGGCGGCGCTGAGGCGTGTGATGTCTGTGTACTGCTGCGGTAGTTGCGCTGCGGCGTGAGATGTATGTGTACTGCTGCGGTGGCTGCGCTGCGGCGTGTGATATATGTGTACTGTTGCGGTGGCTGCGCTGCGGCGTGTGATGTATGTGTACTGCTGCGGTGGATGCGCTGCGGCGTGTGATGTATGTGTACTGCTGCGGCGTGTGATGTATGTGTACTGCTGCGGTGGCTGTGCTGCGGCGTGTGATGTATGTATACTGCTACGGTGGCCGCGCTGCGGTGGCCGCGCTGCGGCGTGTGATGTATGTGTACTGCGGCGGCGTGTGATGTATGTGTACTGCTGCGGTGGCTGCGCTGCGGCGTGTGATGTCTGTATACTGCTGCGGTGGCCGCGCTGCGGCGTGTGATGTATGTGTACTGCTGCAGTGGCTGCGCTGCGGCGTGTGATGTCTGTGTACTGCTGCGGTGGCCGCGCTGCGGCGTGTGATGTATGTGTACTGCTGCTGCGTGTGATGTATGTATAATGCGCGGCGTGTGATGTATGTGTACTGCTGCGGCGTGTGATGTATGTGTACTGCTGCCGTGGCTGCGCTGCGGCGTGTGATGTATGTGTACTGCTGCGGTGGCCGCGCTGCGGCGTGTGATGTATGTGAACTGCTGCGGCGTGTGATGTATGTATACTGCTGCGGTGTGTAATGTATGTGTACTGCTGCGGCGTGTGATGTATGTGTACTGCTGCGGTGGCTGCGCTGCGGCGTGTGATGTATATGTACTGCTGCGGTGGCCGGGCTGCGGCGTGTGATGTATGTGTACTGCCGCGGTGGCTACGCTGCGGCGTGTGATGTATGTGTACTGCTGCGGTGGCCGCGCTGCGGCGTGTGATGTATGTGTACTGCTGCGGTGGCCGCGCTGCGGCGTGTGATGTATATGTGTACTGCCGCGGTGGCTGCGCTGCGGCGTGTGATGTATGTGTACTGCTGCGGCGTGTGATGTATGTGTACTGCTGCGGTGGCTGCGCTGCGGTGTGTGATGTCTGTGTACTGCTGCGGTGGCCGCGCTGCGGCGTGTGATGTATGTGTACTGCTGCGGCGTGTGATGTATGTGTACTGCTGCGGCGTGTGATGTATGTATACTGCTGCGGCGTGTGATGTATGTGTACTGCTGCGATGGCTGCGCTGCGGCGTGTGATGTATGTGTACTGCTGCGGTGGCCGCGCTGCGGCGTGTGATGTATGTGTACTGCTGCGGCGTGTGATGTATGTATACTGGTGCGGCGTGTGATGTATGTGTACTGCTGCGGCGTGTGATGTATGTGTTCTGCTGCGGCGTGTGATGTATGTGTACTGCTGCGGCGTGTGATGTATGTGTACTGCTGCGGCGTGTGATGTATGTGTACTGCTGCGGCGTGTGATGTATGTGTACTGCTGCGGTGGCTGCGCTGCGGCGTGTGATGTATATGTACTGCTGGGGTGGCCGCGCTGCGGCGTGTGATGTATTTGTACTGCTGCGGCGTGTGATGTATGTGTACTGCTGCGGTGGCTGCGCTGAGGCGTCTGATGTATATGTACTGCTGCGGTGGCCGCGCTGTGGCGTATGATGTATGTGTACTGCTGCGGCGTGTGATGTATGTATACTGCTGCGGCCTGTGATATATGTGTACTGCTGTGGCGTGTGATGTATGTGTTCTGCTGCGGCGTGTGATGTATGTGTACTGCTTCGGCGTGTGATGTATGTGTACTGCTGCGGCGTGTGATGTATATGTACTGCTGCGGTGGCCGCGCTGCGGCGTGTGATGTATGTGTACTGCTGCGGCATGTGATGTATGTGTACTGCTGCGGTGACTGCGCTGCGGCGTGTGATGTATGTGTACTGCTGCGGTGGCCGTGCTGCGGCGTGTGATGTATGTGTACTGCTGCGGTGGCCGCGCCGCGGCGTGTGATGTATGTGTACTGCTGCGGCGTGTGATGTATGTATACTGCTGCGGCGTGTGATGTATGTGTACTGCTGCGGTGGCCGCGCTGCGGCGTGTGATGTATATGTGTACTGCCGCGGTGGCTGCGCTGCGGCGTGTGATGTATGTGTACTGCTGCGGTGGCCGCGCTGCGGCGTGTGATGTATATGTGTACTGACGCGGTGGCTGCGCTGCGGCGTGTGATGTATGTGTACTGCTGCGGCGTGTGATATATGTGTACTGCTGCGGCGTGTGATGTATGTGTACTGCTGCGGCGTGTGATGTATGTGTACTGCTGCGGTGGCTGCGGAGCGGCGTGTGATGTCTGTGTACTGCTGCGGTAGCCGCGCTGCGGCGTGTGATGTATGTGTACTGCTGCGTCGTGTGATGTATGTGTACTGCTGCTCAGTGCGCGCTGCGGCGTGTGATGTATGTGTACTGCTGCGGCGTGTGATGTATGTGTACTGCTGTGGCGTGTGATGTATGTATACTGCTGCGGCGTGTGATGTATGTGTACTGCTGCGGCATGTGATGTATGTGTACTGCTGCTGTGGCTGCGCTGCGGCGTGTGATGTATGTGTACTGCTGCGGTGGCCGCGCTGCGGCGTGTGATGTATGTGTACTGCTGCGGCGTGTGATGTATGTATACTGCTGCGGCGTGTGATGTATGTGTACTGCTGCGGCGTGTGATGTATGTGTACTGCTGCGGTGGCCGCGCTGCGGCGTGTGATGTATGTGTACTGCTGCGGCGTGTGATGTATGTGTACTGCTGCGGTGGCCGCGCTGCAGCGTGCGATGTATGTGTACTGCTGCGGTGGGCGCGCCGCGGCGTGTGATGTATGTGTACTGCGCAGTGCGCGCTGCGGCGTGTGATTTATGTGTACTGCTGCGGTGGGCGCGCCGCGGCGTGTGATGTATGTGTACTGCGCAGTGCGCGCTGCGGCGTGTGATGTATGTGTACTGCGCAGTGCGCGCTGCGGCGTGTGATGTATGTGTTCTGCTGTGGTAGCGGCGCTGCGGCGTGTGATGTCTGTGTACTGCTGCGGTAGTTGCGCTGCGGCGTGAGATGTATGTGTACTGCTGCGGTGGCTGCGCTGCGGCGTGTGATGTATGTGTACTGTTGCGGTGGCTGCGCTGCGGCGTGTGATGTATGTGTACTGCTCCGGTGGATGCGCTGCGGCGTGTGATGTATGTGTACTGCTGCGGCGTGTGATGTATGTATACTTCTGCGGCGTGTGATGTATGTGTACTGCTGCGGCGTGTGATGTATGTGTACTGCTGCGGTGGCCGCGCTGCGGCGTGTGATGTATGTGTACTGCTGCGGCGTGTGATGTATGTGTACTGCTGCGGTGGCCGCGCCGCGGAATGTGATGTATGTGTACTGCTGCGGCGTGTGATGTATGTGTACTGCTGCGGTGGCTGCGCTGCGGCGTGTGATGTATGTGTACTGCTGCTGTGGCCGCGCTGCGGCGTGTGATGTATGTGTACTGCTGCGGTGGCCGCGCCGCGGCGTGTGATGTATGTGTACTGCTGCGGTGGCCGCGCTGCGGCTTGTGATGTATGTGTACTGCTGCGGTGGCCGCGCTGCGGCGTGTGATGTATGTGTACTGCAACGACGTGTGATGTATGTTTACTGCTGCGGCGTGTGATGTATGTGTACTGCTGCGGTGGCTGCGCTGCGACGTGTGATGTATGTGTACCGCTGCGGTGGCCGCGCTGCGGCATGTGATGTATGTGTACTGCTGCGGTGACTGCGCTGCGGCGTGTGATGTCTGTGTACCGCTGCGGTGGCTGCGCTGCGGCGTGTGATGTATGTGTACTGCTGCGGCGTGTGATGTATGTGTACTGCTGCGGTGGCCACGCTGCGGCGTGTGATGTATGTTTACTGCTGCGGTGGCTGCGCTGCGACGTGTGATGTCTGTGTACTGCTGCGGTGGCTGCGCTGCGGCGTGTGATGTATGTGTACTGCTGCGGCGTGTGATGTATGTGTACTACTGCGGTGGCTGCGCTGCGGCGTGTGATGTATGTGTACTGCTGCGGCGTGTGATGTATGTGTACTACTGCGGTGGCTGCGCTGCGGCGTGTGATGTATGTGTACTACTGCGGTGGCTGCGCTGCGGCGTGTGATGTATGTGTACTGCTGCGGTGGCCGTGCTGCGGCGTGTGATGTATATGTATACTGCCGCGGTGGCTGCGCTGCGGCGTGTGATGTATGTGTACTGCTGCGGCGTGTGATGTATGTGTACTGCTGCGGCGTGTGATGTATGTGTACTGCTGCGTTGGCCGCGCTGCGGCGTGTGATGTATCTGTACTGCTGTGGCGTGTGATGTATGTGTACTGCTGCGGCGTGTGATGTATGTGTACTGCTGCGGTGGCCGCGCTGCGGCGTGTGATGTATGTGTACTGCTGCGGTGGCTGCGCTGCGGCGTGTGATGTATGTGTACTGCTGCGGCGTGTGATGTATGTGTACTGCTGCGACGTGTGATGTATGTATACTGCTGCGGCGTGTGATGTATGTGTACTGCTGCGGCGTGTGATGTATGTGTACTGCTGCGGTGGCTGCGCTGCGGCGTGTGATGTATGTGTACTGCTGCGGTGGCCGCGCTGCGGCGTGTGATGTATGTGTACTGCTGCGGCGTGTGATGTATGTGTACTGCTGCGGTGGCTGCGCTGCGGCGTGTGATGTATTTGCACTGCTGCGGCGTGTGATGTATGTGTACTGCTGCGGCGTGTGATGTATGTGTACTGCTGCAGCGTGTGATGTATGTGTTCTGTTGCGGTGGCCGCGCTGCGGTGTGTGATGTATGTGTACTGCTGCGGCGTGTGATGTATGTGTTCTGTTGCGGCGTGTGATGTATGTATACTGCTGCGGCGTGTGATGTATGTGTACTGCTGCGGCGTGTGATGTATGTGTACTGCTGCGGTGGCCGCGCTGCGGCGTGTGATGTATGTGTACTGCTGCGGCGTGTGATGTATGTGTACTGCTGCGGTGGCCGCGCTGCGGCGTGTGATGTATGTGTACTGCTGCTGCGGCCGCGCTGCGACGTGTGATGTATGTGTACTGCTGCGGCGTGTGATGTATGTGTACTGCTGCGGTGGCCGCGCTGCGGCGTGTGATGTATGTGTACTGCTGCGGTGGCTGCGCTGCGGCGTGTGATGTATGTGTACTGCTACGGCGTGTGATGTATGTGTACTGCCGCGGCGGCTGCGCTGCGGCGTGTGATGTATGTGTACTGCGCAGTGCGCGCTGCAGCGTGCGATGTATGTGTACTGCTGCGGTGGGCGGGCCGCGGCGTGTGATGTATATGTACTGCGCAGTGCGCGCTGCGGCGTGTGATGTAGGTGTACTGCTGCGGTGGGCGCGCCGCGGCGTGTGATGTATATGTGTACTGCCGCGGTGGCTGCGCTGCGGCGTGTGATGTATGTGTACTGCTGCGGCGTGTGATGTATGTGTACTGCTGCTGTGGCCGCGCTGCGGCGTGTGATGTATGAGTACTGCTGCGGCGTGTGATGTATGTGTACTGCTGCGCAGTGCGTCTTCGGCGTGTGATGTATGTGTACTGCTGCGGCGTGTGATGTATGTGTACTGCTGCGACGTGTGATGTATGTGTACTGCTGCGGTGGCCGCGCTGCGGCGTGTGATGTATGTGTACTGCTGCGGTGGCTGAGCTGCGGCGTGTGATGTCTGTGTACTGCCGCTGTGGCTGCGCTGCGGCGTGTGATGTATGTGTACTGCTGCGGCGTGTGATGTATGTGTACTGCTGCGGTGGTCGCGCCGCGGCGTGTGACTTATGTGTACTGCGCAGTGCGCGCTGCGGCGTGTGATGTATGTGTACTGCTGCGCAGTGCGCGCTGCGGCGTGTGATGTATGTGTACTGCTGCGGTGTCCGCGCTGCAGCGTGTGATGTATGTGTACTGCTGCGGCGTGTGATGTATGTGTACTGCTGCGCAGTTTGCGCTGCGGCGTGTGATGTATGTGTACTGCTGCGGCGTGTGATGTATGTGTACTGTTGCGGTGGCCGCGCTGCGACGTGTGGTGTATGTGTACTGCTGCGGTGGCCGCGCTGCGGCGTGTGATGTATGTGTACTGCTGCGGTGGCCGCGCTGCAGCGTGCGATGTATGTGTACTGCTGCGGTGGGCGCGCCGCGGCGTGTGATGTATGTGTACTGCGCAGTGCGCGCTGCGGCGTGTGATTTATGTGTACTGCTGCGGTGGGCGCGCCGCGGCGTGTGATGTATGTGTACTGCGCAGTGCGCGCTGCGGCGTGTGATGTATGTGTTCTGCTGTGGTGGCGGCGCTGAGGCGTGTGATGTCTGTGTACTGCTGCGGTAGTTGCGCTGCGGCGTGAGATGTATGTGTACTGCTGCGGTGGCTGCGCTGCGGCGTGTGATATATGTGTACTGTTGCGGTGGCTGCGCTGCGGCGTGTGATGTATGTGTACTGCTGCGGTGGATGCGCTGCGGCGTGTGATGTATGTGTACTGCTGCGGCGTGTGATGTATGTGTACTGCTGCGGTGGCTGTGCTGCGGCGTGTGATGTATGTATACTGCTACGGTGGCCGCGCTGCGGTGGCCGCGCTGCGGCGTGTGATGTATGTGTACTGCGGCGGCGTGTGATGTATGTGTACTGCTGCGGTGGCTGCGCTGCGGCGTGTGATGTCTGTATACTGCTGCGGTGGCCGCGCTGCGGCGTGTGATGTATGTGTACTGCTGCAGTGGCTGCGCTGCGGCGTGTGATGTCTGTGTACTGCTGCGGTGGCCGCGCTGCGGCGTGTGATGTATGTGTACTGCTGCTGCGTGTGATGTATGTATAATGCGCGGCGTGTGATGTATGTGTACTGCTGCGGCGTGTGATGTATGTGTACTGCTGCCGTGGCTGCGCTGCGGCGTGTGATGTATGTGTACTGCTGCGGTGGCCGCGCTGCGGCGTGTGATGTATGTGAACTGCTGCGGCGTGTGATGTATGTATACTGCTGCGGTGTGTAATGTATGTGTACTGCTGCGGCGTGTGATGTATGTGTACTGCTGCGGTGGCTGCGCTGCGGCGTGTGATGTATATGTACTGCTGCGGTGGCCGGGTTGCGGCGTGTGATGTATGTGTACTGCCGCGGTGGCTACGCTGCGGCGTGTGATGTATGTGTACTGCTGCGGTGGCCGCGCTGCGGCGTGTGATGTATGTGTACTGCTGCGGTGGCCGCGCTGCGGCGTGTGATGTATATGTGTACTGCCGCGGTGGCTGCGCTGCGGCGTGTGATGTATGTGTACTGCTGCGGCGTGTGATGTATGTGTACTGCTGCGGTGGCTGCGCTGCGGTGTGTGATGTCTGTGTACTGCTGCGGTGGCCGCGCTGCGGCGTGTGATGTATGTGTACTGCTGCGGCGTGTGATGTATGTGTACTGCTGCGGCGTGTGATGTATGTATACTGCTGCGGCGTGTGATGTATGTGTACTGCTGCGATGGCTGCGCTGCGGCGTGTGATGTATGTGTACTGCTGCGGTGGCCGCGCTGCGGCGTGTGATGTATGTGTACTGCTGCTGCGTGTGATGTATGTATACTGGTGCGGCGTGTGATGTATGTGTACTGCTGCGGCGTGTGATGTATGTGTTCTGCTGCGGCGTGTGATGTATGTGTACTGCTGCGGCGTGTGATGTATGTGTACTGCTGCGGCGTGTGATGTATGTGTACTGCTGCGGCGTGTGATGTATGTGTACTGCTGCGGTGGCTGCGCTGCGGCGTGTGATGTATATGTACTGCTGCGGTGGCCGCGCTGCGGCGTGTGATGTATTTGTACTGCTGCGGCGTGTGATGTATGTGTACTGCTGCGGTGGCTGCGCTGAGGCGTCTGATGTATATGTACTGCTGCGGTGGCCGCGCTGTGGCGTATGATGTATGTGTACTGCTGCGGCGTGTGATGTATGTATACTGCTGCGGCCTGTGATATATGTGTACTGCTGTGGCGTGTGATGTATGTGTTCTGCTGCGGCGTGTGATGTATGTGTACTGCTTCGGCGTGTGATGTATGTGTACTGCTGCGGCGTGTGATGTATATGTACTGCTGCGGTGGCCGCGCTGCGGCGTGTGATGTATGTGTACTGCTGCGGCATGTGATGTATGTGTACTGCTGCGGTGACTGCGCTGCGGCGTGTGATGTATCTGTACTGCTGCGGTGGCCGTGCTGCGGCGTGTGATGTATGTGTACTGCTGCGGTGGCCGCGCCGCGGCGTGTGATGTATGTGTACTGCTGCGGCGTGTGATGTATGTATACTGCTGCGGCGTGTGATGTATGTGTACTGCTGCGGTGGCCGCGCTGCGGCGTGTGATGTATATGTGTACTGCCGCGGTGGCTGCGCTGCGGCGTGTGATGTATGTGTACTGCTGCGGTGGCCGCGCTGCGGCGTGTGATGTATATGTGTACTGACGCGGTGGCTGCGCTGCGGCGTGTGATGTATGTGTACTGCTGCGGCGTGTGATGTATGTGTACTGCTGCGGCGTGTGATGTATGTGTACTGCTGCGGCGTGTGATGTATGTGTACTGCTGCGGTGGCTGCGGAGCGGCGTGTGATGTCTGTGTACTGCTGCGGTAGCCGCGCTGCGGCGTGTGATGTATGTGTACTGCTGCGTCGTGTGATGTATGTGTACTGCTGCTCAGTGCGCGCTGCGGCGTGTGATGTATGTGTACTGCTGCGGCGTGTGATGTATGTGTACTGCTGTGGCGTGTGATGTATGTATACTGCTGCGGCGTGTGATGTATGTGTACTGCTGCGGCATGTGATGTATGTGTACTGCTGCTGTGGCTGCGCTGCGGCGTGTGATGTATGTGTACTGCTGCGGTGGCCGCGCTGCGGCGTGTGATGTATGTGTACTGCTGCGGCGTGTGATGTATGTATATTGCTGCGGCGTGTGATGTATGTGTACTGCTGCGGCGTGTGATGTATGTGTACTGCTGCGGTGGCCGCGCTGCGGCGTGTGATGTATGTGTACTGCTGCGGCGTGTGATGTATGTGTACTGCTGCGGTGGCTGTGCTGCGGCGTGTGATGTATGTATACTGCTACGGTGGCCGCGCTGCGGTGGCCGCGCTGCGGCGTGTGATGTATGTGTACTGCGGCGGCGTGTGATGTATGTGTACTGCTGCGGTGGCTGCGCTGCGGCGTGTGATGTCTGTATACTGCTGCGGTGGCCGCGCTGCGGCGTGTGATGTATGTGTACTGCTGCAGTGGCTGCGCTGCGGCGTGTGATGTCTGTGTACTGCTGCGGTGGCCGCGCTGCGGCGTGTGATGTATGTGTACTGCTGCTGCGTGTGATGTATGTATAATGCGCGGCGTGTGATGTATGTGTACTGCTGCGGCGTGTGATGTATGTGTACTGCTGCCGTGGCTGCGCTGCGGCGTGTGATGTATGTGTACTGCTGCGGTGGCCGCGCTGCGGCGTGTGATGTATGTGAACTGCTGCGGCGTGTGATGTATGTATACTGCTTCGGTGTGTAATGTATGTGTACTGCTGCGGCGTGTGATGTATGTGTACTGCTGCGGTGGCTGCGCTGCGGCGTGTGATGTATATGTACTGCTGCGGTGGCCGGGCTGCGGCGTGTGATGTATGTGTACTGCCGCGGTGGCTACGCTGCGGCGTGTGATGTATGTGTACTGCTGCGGTGGCCGCGCTGAGGCGTGTGATGTATGTGTACTGCTGCGGTGGCCGCGCTGCGGCGTGTGATGTATATGTGTACTGCCGCGGTGGCTGCGCTGCGGCGTGTGATGTATGTGTACTGCTGCGGCGTGTGATGTATGTGTACTGCTGCGGTGGCTGCGCTGCGGTGTGTGATGTCTGTGTACTGCTGCGGTGGCCGCGCTGCGGCGTGTGATGTATGTGTACTGCTGCGGCGTGTGATGTATGTGTACTGCTGCGGCGTGTGATGTATGTATACTGCTGCGGCGTGTGATGTATGTGTACTGCTGCGATGGCTGCGCTGCGGCGTGTGATGTATGTGTACTGCTGCGGTGGCCGCGCTGCGGCGTGTGATGTATGTGTACTGCTGCGGCGTGTGATGTATGTATACTGGTGCGGCGTGTGATGTATGTGTACTGCTGCGGCGTGTGATGTATGTGTTCTGCTGCGGCGTGTGATGTATGTGTACTGCTGCGGCGTGTGATGTATGTGTACTGCTGCGGCGTGTGATGTATGTGTACTGCTGCGGCGTGTGATGTATGTGTACTGCTGCGGTGGCTGCGCTGCGGCGTGTGATGTATATGTACTGCTGCGGTGGCCGCGCTGCGGCGTGTGATGTATTTGTACTGCTGCGGCGTGTGATGTATATGTACTGCTGCGGTGGCCGCGCTGTGGCGTATGATGTATGTATACTGCTGCGGCGTGTGATGTATGTATACTGCTGCGGCCTGTGATATATGTGTACTGCTGTGGCGTGTGATGTATGTGTTCTGCTGCGGCGTGTGATGTATGTGTACTGCTTCGGCGTGTGATGTATGTGTACTGCTGCGGCGTGTGATGTATATGTACTGCTGCGGTGGCCGCGCTGCGGCGTGTGATGTATGTGTACTGCTGCGGCATGTGATGTATGTGTACTGCTGCGGTGACTGCGCTGCGGCGTGTGATGTATGTGTACTGCTGCGGTGGCCGTGCTGCGGCGTGTGATGTATGTGTACTGCTGCGGTGGCCGCGCCGCGGCGTGTGATGTATGTGTACTGCTGCGGCGTGTGATGTATGTATACTGCTGCGGCGTGTGATGTATGTGTACTGCTGCGGTGGCCGCGCTGCGGCGTGTGATGTATATGTGTACTGCCGCGGTGGCTGCGCTGCGGCGTGTGATGTATGTGTACTGCTGCGGTGGCCGCGCTGCGGCGTGTGATGTATATGTGTACTGACGCGGTGGCTGCGCTGCGGCGTGTGATGTATGTGTACTGCTGCGGCGTGTGATGTATGTGTACTGCTGCGGCGTGTGATGTATGTGTACTGCTGCGGCGTGTGATGTATGTGTACTGCTGCGGTGGCTGCGGAGCGGCGTGTGATGTCTGTGTATTGCTGCGGTAGCCGCGCTGCGGCGTGTGATGTATGTGTACTGCTGCGTCGTGTGATGTATGTGTACTGCTGCTCAGTGCGCGCTGCGGCGTGTGATGTATGTGTACTGCTGCGGCGTGTGATGTATGTGTACTGCTGTGGCGTGTGATGTATGTATACTGCTGCGGCGTGTGATGTATGTGTACTGCTGCGGCATGTGATGTATGTGTACTGCTGCTGTGGCTGCGCTGCGGCGTGTGATGTATGTGTACTGCTGCGGTGGCCGCGCTGCGGCGTGTGATGTATGTGTACTGCTGCGGCGTGTGATGTATGTATACTGCTGCGGCGTGTGATGTATGTGTACTGCTGCGGCGTGTGATGTATGTGTACTGCTGCGGTGGCCGCGCTGCGGCGTGTGATGTATGTGTACTGCTGCGGCGTGTGATGTATGTGTACTGCTGCGGTGGCCGCGCTGCAGCGTGCGATGTATGTGTACTGCTGCGGTGGGCGCGCCGCGGCGTGTGATGTATGTGTACTGCGCAGTGCGCGCTGCGGCGTGTGATTTATGTGTACTGCTGCGGTGGGCGCGCCGCGGCGTGTGATGTATGTGTTCTGCTGTGGTGGCGGCGCTGCGGCGTGTGATGTCTGTGTACTGCTGCGGTAGTTGCGCTGCGGCGTGAGATGTATGTGTACTGCTGCGGTGGCTGCGCTGCGGCGTGTGATGTATGTGTACTGTTGCGGTGGCTGCGCTGCGGCGTGTGATGTATGTGTACTGCTCCGGTGGATGCGCTGCGGCGTGTGATGTATGTGTACTGCTGCGGCGTGTGATGTATGTATACTGCTGCGGCGTGTGATGTATGTGTACTGCTGCGGCGTGTGATGTATGTGTACTGCTGCGGTGGCCGCGCTGCGGCGTGTGATGTATGTGTACTGCTGCGGCGTGTGATGTATGTGTACTGCTGCGGTGGCCGCGCCGCGGAATGTGATGTATGTGTACTGCTGCGGCGTGTGATGTATGTGTACTGCTGCGGTGGCTGCGCTGCGGCGTGTGATGTATGTGTACTGCTGCTGTGGCCGCGCTGCGGCGTGTGATGTATGTGTACTGCTGCGGTGGCCGCGCCGCGGCGTGTGATGTATGTGTACTGCTGCGGTGGCCGCGCTGCGGCTTGTGATGTATGTGTACTGCTGCGGTGGCCGCGCTGCGGCGTGTGATGTATGTGTACTGCAACGACGTGTGATGTATGTTTACTGCTGCGGCGTGTGATGTATGTGTACTGCTGCGGTGGCTGCGCTGCGACGTGTGATGTATGTGTACCGCTGCGGTGGCCGCGCTGCGGCATGTGATGTATGTGTACTGCTGCGGTGACTGCGCTGCGGCGTGTGATGTCTGTGTACCGCTGCGGTGGCTGCGCTGCGGCGTGTGATGTATGTGTACTGCTGCGGCGTGTGATGTATGTGTACTGCTGCGGTGGCCACGCTGCGGCGTGTGATGTATGTTTACTGCTGCGGTGGCTGCGCTGCGACGTGTGATGTCTGTGTACTGCTGCGGTGGCTGCGCTGCGGCGTGTGATGTATGTGTACTGCTGCGGCGTGTGATGTATGTGTACTACTGCGGTGGCTGCGCTGCGGCGTGTGATGTATGTGTACTACTGCGGTGGCTGCGCTGCGGCGTGTGATGTATGTGTACTGCTGCGGCTTGTGATGTATGTGTACTACTGCGGTGGCTGCGCTGCGGCGTGTGATGTATGTGTACTACTGCGGTGGCTGCGCTGCGGCGTGTGATGTATGTGTACTGCTGCGGTGGCCGTGCTGCGGCGTGTGATGTATATGTATACTGCCGCGGTGGCTGCGCTGCGGCGTGTGATGTATGTGTACTGCTGCGGCGTGTGATGTATGTGTACTGCTGCGTTGGCCGCGCTGCGGCGTGTGATGTATCTGTACTGCTGTGGCGTGTGATGTATGTGTACTGCTGCGGCGTGTGATGTATGTGTACTGCTGCGGTGGCCGCGCTGCGGCGTGTGATGTATGTGTACTGCTGCGGTGGCTGCGCTGCGGCGTGTGATGTATGTGTACTGCTGCGGCGTGTGATGTATGTGTACTGCTGCGACGTGTGATGTATGTATACTGCTGCGGCGTGTGATGTATGTGTACTGCTGCGGCGTGTGATGTATGTGTACTGCTGCGGTGGCTGCGCTGCGGCGTGTGATGTATGTGTACTGCTGCGGTGGCCGCGCTGCGGCGTGTGATGTATGTGTACTGCTGCGGCGTGTGATGTATGTGTACTGCTGCGGTGGCTGCGCTGCGGCGTGTGATGTATTTGCACTGCTGCGGCGTGTGATGTATGTGTACTGCTGCGGCGTGTGATGTATGTGTACTGCTGCAGCGTGTGATGTATGTGTTCTGTTGCGGTGGCCGCGCTGCGGTGTGTGATGTATGTGTACTGCTGCGGCGTGTGATGTATGTGTTCTGTTGCGGCGTGTGATGTATGTATACTGCTGCGGCGTGTGATGTATGTGTACTGCTGCGGCGTGTGATGTATGTGTACTGCTGCGGTGGCCGCGCTGCGGCGTGTGATGTATGTGTACTGCTGCGGCGTGTGATGTATGTGTACTGCTGCGGTGGCCGCGCTGCGGCGTGTGATGTATGTGTACTGCTGCTGCGGCCGCGCTGCGACGTGTGATGTATGTGTACTGCTGCGGCGTGTGATGTATGTGTACTGCTGCGGTGGCCGCGCTGCGGCGTGTGATGTATGTGTACTGCTGCGGTGGCTGCGCTGCGGCGTGTGATGTATGTGTACTGCTACGGCGTGTGATGTATGTGTACTGCGCAGTGCGCGCTGCAGCGTGCGATGTATGTGTACTGCTGCGGTGGGCGGGCCGCGGCGTGTGATGTATATGTACTGCGCAGTGCGCGCTGCGGCGTGTGATGTATGTGTACTGCTGCGGTGGTCGCGCCGCGGCGTGTGACTTATGTGTACTGCGCAGTGCGCGCTGCGGCGTGTGATGTATGTGTACTGCTGCGCAGTGCGCGCTGCGGCGTGTGATGTATGTGTACTGCTGCGGTGTCCGCGCTGCAGCGTGTGATGTATGTGTACTGCTGCGGCGTGTGATGTATGTGTACTGCTGCGCAGTTTGCGCTGCGGCGTGTGATGTATGTGTACTGCTGCGGCGTGTGATGTATGTGTACTGTTGCGGTGGCCGCGCTGCGACGTGTGGTGTATGTGTACTGCTGCGGTGGCCGCGCTGCGGCGTGTGATGTATGTGTACTGCTGCGGTGGCCGCGCTGCAGCGTGCGATGTATGTGTACTGCTGCGGTGGGCGCGCCGCGGCGTGTGATGTATGTGTACTGCGCAGTGCGCGCTGCGGCGTGTGATTTATGTGTACTGCTGCGGTGGGCGCGCCGCGGCGTGTGATGTATGTGTACTGCGCAGTGCGCGCTGCGGCGTGTGTTGTATGTGTTCTGCTGTGGTGGCGGCGCTGAGGCGTGTGATGTCTGTGTACTGCTGCGGTAGTTGCGCTGCGGCGTGAGATGTATGTGTACTGCTGCGGTGGCTGCGCTGCGGCGTGTGATATATGTGTACTGTTGCGGTGGCTGCGCTGCGGCGTGTGATGTATGTGTACTGCTGCGGTGGATGCACTGCGGCGTGTGATGTATGTGTACTGCTGCGGCGTGTGATGTATGTGTACTGCTGCGGTGGCTGTGCTGCGGCGTGTGATGTATGTATACTGCTACGGTGGCCGCGCTGCGGTGGCCGCGCTGCGGCGTGTGATGTATGTGTACTGCGGCGGCGTGTGATGTATGTGTACTGCTGCGGTGGCTGCGCTGCGGCGTGTGATGTCTGTATACTGCTGCGGTGGCCGCGCTGCGGCGTGTGATGTATGTGTACTGCTGCAGTGGCTGCGCTGCGGCGTGTGATGTCTGTGTACTGCTGCGGTGGCCGCGCTGCGGCGTGTGATGTATGTGTACTGCTGCTGCGTGTGATGTATTTATAATGCGCGGCGTGTGATGTATGTGTACTGCTGCGGCGTGTGATGTATGTGTACTGCTGCCGTGGCTGCGCTGCGGCGTGTGATGTATGTGTACTGCTGCGGTGGCCGCGCTGCGGCGTGTGATGTATGTGAACTGCTGCGGCGTGTGATGTATGTATACTGCTGCGGTGTGTAATGTATGTGTACTGCTGCGGCGTGTGATGTATGTGTACTGCTGCGGTGGCTGCGCTGCGGCGTGTGATGTATATGTACTGCTGCGGTGGCCGGGCTGCGGCGTGTGATGTATGTGTACTGCCGCGGTGGCTACGCTGCGGCGTGTGATGTATGTGTACTGCTGCGGTGGCCGCGCTGCGGCGTGTGATGTATGTGTACTGCTGCGGTGGCCGCGCTGCGGCGTGTGATGTATATGTGTACTGCCGCGGTGGCTGCGCTGCGGCGTGTGATGTATGTGTACTGCTGCGGCGTGTGATGTATGTGTACTGCTGCGGTGGCTGCGCTGCGGTGTGTGATGTCTGTGTACTGCTGCGGTGGCCGCGCTGCGGCGTGTGATGTATGTGTACTGCTGCGGCGTGTGATGTATGTGTACTGCTGCGGCGTGTGATGTATGTATACTGCTGCGGCGTGTGATGTATGTGTACTGCTGCGATGGCTGCGCTGCGGCGTGTGATGTATGTGTACTGCTGCGGTGGCCGCGCTGCGGCGTGTGATGTATGTGTACTGCTGCGGCGTGTGATGTATGTATACTGGTGCGGCGTGTGATGTATGTGTACTGCTGCGGCGTGTGATGTATGTGTTCTGCTGCGGCGTGTGATGTATGTGTACTGCTGCGGCGTGTGATGTATTTGTACTGCTGCGGCGTGTGATGTATGTGTACTGCTGCGGCGTGTGATGTATGTGTACTGCTGCGGTGGCTGCGCTGCGGCGTGTGATGTATATGTACTGCTGCGGTGGCCGCGCTGCGGCGTGTGATGTATTTGTACTGCTGCGGCGTGTGATGTATGTGTACTGCTGCGGTGGCTGCGCTGAGGCGTCTGATGTATATGTACTGCTGCGGTGGCCGCGCTGTGGCGTATGATGTATGTGTACTGCTGCGGCGTGTGATGTATGTATACTGCTGCGGCCTGTGATATATGTGTACTGCTGTGGCGTGTGATGTATGTGTTCTGCTGCGGCGTGTGATGTATGTGTACTGCTTCGGCGTGTGATGTATGTGTACTGCTGCGGCGTGTGATGTATATGTACTGCTGCGGTGGCCGCGCTGCGGCGTGTGATGTATGTGTACTGCTGCGGCATGTGATGTATGTGTACTGCTGCGGTGACTGCGCTGCGGCGTGTGATGTATGTGTACTGCTGCGGTGGCCGTGCTGCGGCGTGTGATGTATGTGTACTGCTGCGGTGGCCGCGCCGCGGCGTGTGATGTATGTGTACTGCTGCGGCGTGTGATGTATGTATACTGCTGCGGCGTGTGATGTATGTGTACTGCTGCGGTGGCCGCGCTGCGGCGTGTGATGTATATGTGTACTGCCGCGGTGGCTGCGCTGCGGCGTGTGATGTATGTGTACTGCTGCGGTGGCCGCGCTGCGGCGTGTGATGTATATGTGTACTGACGCGGTGGCTGCGCTGCGGCGTGTGATGTATGTGTACTGCTGCGGCGTGTGATGTATGTGTACTGCTGCGGCGTGTGATGTATGTGTACTGCTGCGGCGTGTGATGTATGTGTACTGCTGCGGTGGCTGCGGAGCGGCGTGTGATGTCTGTGTACTGCTGCGGTAGCCGCGCTGCGGCGTGTGATGTATGTGTACTGCTGCGTCGTGTGATGTATGTGTACTGCTGCTCAGTGCGCGCTGCGGCGTGTGATGTATGTGTACTGCTGCGGCGTGTGATGTATGTGTACTGCTGTGGCGTGTGATGTATGTATACTGCTGCGGCGTGTGATGTATGTGTACTGCTGCGGCATGTGATGTATGTGTACTGCTGCTGTGGCTGCGCTGCGGCGTGTGATGTATGTGTACTGCTGCGGTGGCCGCGCTGCGGCGTGTGATGTATGTGTACTGCTGCGGCGTGTGATGTATGTATACTGCTGCGGCGTGTGATGTATGTGTACTGCTGCGGCGTGTGATGTATGTGTACTGCTGCGGTGGCCGCGCTGCGGCGTGTGATGTATGTGTACTGCTGCGGCGTGTGATGTATGTGTACTGCTGCGGTGGCCGCGCTGCAGCGTGCGATGTATGTGTACTGCTGCGGTGGGCGCGCCGCGGCGTGTGATGTATGTGTACTGCGCAGTGCGCGCTGCGGCGTGTGATTTATGTGTACTGCTGCGGTGGGCGCGCCGCGGCGTGTGATGTATGTGTACTGCGCAGTGCGCGCTGCGGCGTGTGATGTATGTGTTCTGCTGTGGTGGCGGCGCTGCGGCGTGTGATGTCTGTGTACTGCTGCGGTAGTTGCGCTGCGGCGTGAGATGTATGTGTACTGCTGCGGTGGCTGCGCTGCGGCGTGTGATGTATGTGTACTGTTGCGGTGGCTGCGCTGCGGCGTGTGATGTATGTGTACTGCTCCGGTGGATGCGCTGCGGCGTGTGATGTATGTGTACTGCTGCGGCGTGTGATGTATGTGTACTGCTGCGGTGGCTGTGCTGCGGCGTGTGATGTATGTATACTGCTACGGTGGCCGCGCTGCGGTGGCCGCGCTGCGGCGTGTGATGTATGTGTACTGCTGCGGCGTGTGATGTATGTGTACTGCTGCGGTGGCTGCGCTGCGGCGTGTGATGTCTGTATACTGCTGCGGTGGCCGCGCTGCGGCGTGTGATGTATGTGTACTGCTGCAGTGGCTGCGCTGCGGCGTGTGATGTCTGTGTACTGCTGCGGTGGCCGCGCTGCGGCGTGTGATGTATGTGTACTGCTGCTGCGTGTGATGTATGTATAATGCGCGGCGTGTGATGTATGTGTACTGCTGCGGCGTGTGATGTATGTGTACTGCTGCCGTGGCTGCGCTGCGGCGTGTGATGTATGTGTACTGCTGCGGTGGCCGCGCTGCGGCGTGTGATGTATGTGAACTGCTGCGGCGTGTGATGTATGTATACTGCTGCGGTGTGTAATGTATGTGTACTGCTGCGGCGTGTGATGTATGTGTACTGCTGCGGTGGCTGCGCTGCGGCGTGTGATGTATATGTACTGCTGCGGTGGCCGCGCTGCGGCGTGTGATGTATGTGTACTGCCGCGGTGGCTACGCTGCGGCGTGTGATGTATGTGTACTGCTGCGGTGGCCGCGCTGCGGCGTGTGATGTATATGTGTACTGCCGCGGTGGCTGCGCTGCGGCGTGTGATGTATGTGTACTGCTGCGGCGTGTGATGTATGTGTACTGCTGCGGTGGCTGCGCTGCGGTGTGTGATGTCTGTGTACTGCTGCGGTGGCCGCGCTGCGGCGTGTGATGTATGTGTACTGCTGCGGCGTGTGATGTATGTGTACTGCTGCGCAGTGCGCGCTGCGGCGTGTGATGTATGTGTACTGCTGCGGCGTGTGATGTATGTGTACTGCTGCGGCGTGTGATGTATGTATACTGCTGCGGCGTGTGATGTATGTGTACTGCTGCGGTGGCTGCGCTGCGGCGTGTGATGTATGTGTACTGCTGCGGTGGCCGCGCTGCGGCGTGTGATGTATGTGTACTGCTGCGGCGTGTGATGTATGTATACTGGTGCGGCGTGTGATGTATGTGTACTGCTGCGGCGTGTGATGTATGTGTTCTGCTGCGGCGTGTGATGTATGTGTACTGCTGCGGCGTGTGATGTATGTGTACTGCTGCGGCGTGTGATGTATGTGTACTGCTGCGGCGTGTGATGTATGTGTACTGCTGCGGCGAGTGATGTATGCATACTGCTGCGGCATGTGATGTATGTGTACTGCTGCGGCGTGTGATGCATGTGTACTGCTGCGGTGGCCGCGCTGCGGCGTGTGATGTATGTGTACTGCTGCGGCGTGTGATGTATGTATACTGCTGTGGCGTGTGAAGTATGTGTACTACTGCGGCGTGTGATGTATGTGTTCTGCTGCGGCGTGTGATGTATGTGTACTGCTGCGGCGTGTGATGTATGTGTACTGCTGCGGTGGCTGCGCTGCGGCGTGTGATGGATATGTACTGCTGCGGTGGCCGCGCTGCGGCGTGTGATGTATGTGTACTGCTGCGGTGGCTGCGCTGCGGCGTGTGATGTATGTGTACTGCTGCGGTGGCCGCGCTGCGGCGTGTGATGTGTGTGTACTGCTGCGGTGGCCGCGCCGCGGCGTGTGATGTATGTGTACTGCTGCGGCGTGTGATGTATGTGTACTGCTGCGGTGGCCGCGCTGCGGCGTGTAATGTATGTGTACTGCTGCGGTGGCCGCGCTGCGGCGTGTGATGTATGTGTACTGCTGCGACGTGTGATGTATGTGTACTGCTGCGGCGTGTGATGTATGTGTACTTCTGCGGCGTGTGATGGATGTGTACTGCTGCGGCGTGTAATGTATGTGTACTGCTGCGGTGGTCGCGCCGCGGCGTGTGACTTGTGTACTGCGCAGTGCGCGCTGCGGCGTGTGATGTATGTACACTGCTGCGGCGTGTGATGTATGTGTACTGCTGCGGTGGCCGCGCCGCGTCGTGTGATGTATGTGTACTTCTGCGGTGGCCGCGCTGCGGCGTGTAATGTATGTGTACTGCTGCGGTGGCCGCGCTGCGGCGTG
Organism: Chirona hameri; assembly: GCA_036785665.1. Classification (NCBI taxonomy): domain Eukaryota; kingdom Metazoa; phylum Arthropoda; class Thecostraca; order Balanomorpha; family Balanidae; genus Chirona; species Chirona hameri. The sequence goes on from JAXIVJ010000045.1 coordinate 522,227, forward strand.
TGATGTATGTGTACTGCTGCGACGTGTGATGTATGTGTACTGCTGCGGTGGCCGCGCGGCGGCGTGTGATGTATGTTTACTGCTGCGGTGTGTGATGTATGTGTACTGCTGCGGTGGCTGTGCTGCGGCGTGTGATGTATGTGTACTTCTGCGGTGGCCGCGCTGCGGCGTGTGATGTATGTGTACTGCTGCGGTGGCGGCGCTGCGGCGTGTGATGTCTGTGTACTGCCGCGGTGGCTGCGCTGCGGCGTGTGATGTATGTGTACTGCTGCGGCGTGTGATGTATGTGTACTGCTGCGGTGGTCGCGCCGCAGCGTGTGACTTATGTGTACTGCGCAGTGCGCGCTGCGGCGTGTGATGTATGTGTACTGCTGCGGCGTGTGATGTATGTGTACTGCTGCGGCGTGTGATGTATTTGTACTGCTGCGGTGGCTGCGCTGAGGCGTGTGACTTATGTGCACTGCGCAGTGCGCGCTGCGGCGTGTGATGTATGTGTACTACTGCGGCGTGTGATGTATGTGTACTGCTGCGCAGTGCGCGCTGCGGCATGTGATGTATGTGTACTGCTGCGGCGTGTGATGTATGTGTAGTGCTGCGGTGGCTGCGCTGCGGCGTGTGATGTATGTGTACTGCTGCGGTGGCCGCGCTGCGGCGTGTGATGTATGTGCACTGCTGCGGCGTGTGATGTATGTGTACTGCTGCGGCGTGTGATGTATGTTTACTGTTGCGGTGGCCGCGCTGCGACGTGTGGTGTATGTGTACTGCTGCGGTGGCCGCGCTGCGGCGTGTGATGTATGTGTACTGCTGCGGCGTGTGATGTATGTATACTGCTGCGGCGTATGATGTATGTGTACTGCTGCGGCGTGTGATGTATGTGTACTGCTGCGGTGGCTGCGCTGCGGCTTGTGATGTCTGTGTACTGCTGCGGTGGCCGCGCTGCGGCGTGTGATGTATGTGTACTGCTGCGGCGTGTGATGTATGTGTACTGCTGTGGCGTGTGATGTATGTGTACTGCTGCGGTGGCTGAGCTGCGGCGTGTGATGTATGTGTACTGCTGCGGTGGCTGCGCTGCGGCGTGTGATGTATGTGTACTGCTGCGGTGGTCGCGCTGCGGCGTGTGATGTATGTGTACTGCTGCGGCGTGTGATGTATGTGTACTGCTGCGGCGTTTGATGTATGTGTACTGCTGCGGTGGCTGCGCTGCGGCGTGTGATGTCTGTGTACTGCTGCGGTGGCCGCGCTGCGGCGTGTGATGTATGTGTACTGCTGCGGCGTGTGATGTATGTATACTGCTGCGGCGTGTGATGTATGTGTACTGCTGCGGCGTGTGATGTATGTGTACTGCTGCGGTGGCCGCGCTGCGGCGTGTGATGAATGTGTACTGCTGCGGCGTGTGATGTATGTGTACTGCTGCGGTGGCCGCGCTGCGGCGTGTGATGTATGTGTACTGCTGCGGCGGCCGCGCTGCGACGTGTGATGTATGTGTACTGCTGCGGCGTGTGATGTATGTGTACTGCTGCGGTGGCTGCGCTGCGGCGTGTGATGTATGTGTACTGCTACGGCGTGTGATGTATGTGTGTGTACTGCTGCGGCGGCTGCGCTGCGGCGTGTGATGTATGTGTAATGCGCAGTGCGCGCTGCAGCGTGCGATGTATGTGTACTGCTGCGGTGGGCGGGCCGCGGCGTGTGATGTATATGTACTGCGCAGTGCGCGCTGCGGCTTGTGATGTAGGTGTACTGCTGCGGTGGGCGCGCCGCGGCGTGTGATGTATGTGTACTGCGCAGTGAGCGCTGCGGCGTGTGATGTATGTGTTCTGCTGTGGTGGCCGCGCTGCGGCGTGTGATGTCTGTGTACTGATGCGGTGGCCGCACTGCGGCGTGTGTTGTATGTGTACTTCTGCGGTAGCTGCGCTGCGGCGTGTGATGTATGTGTACTGCTGCGGTGGCTGCGCTGCGGCGTGTGATGCATGTGTACTGCTGCGGCGTGTAATGTATGTATACTGCTGCGGCGTGTGATGTATGTGTACTGCTGTGGCGTGTGATGTATGTGTACTGCTGCGGTGGCTGCGCTGCGGCGTGTGATGTCTGTATACTGCTGCGGTGGCCGCGCTGCGGCGTGTGATGTATGTGTACTGCTGCAGTGGCTGCGCTGCGGCGTGTGATGTCTGTGTACTGCTGCGGTGGCCGCGCTGCGGCGTGTGATGTATGTGTACTGCTGCTGCGTGTGATGTATGTATAATGCGCGGCGTGTGATGTATGTGTACTGCTGCCGTGGCTGCGCTGCGGCGTGTGATGTATGTGTACTGCTGCGGTGGCCGCGCTGTGGCGTGTGATGTATGTGAACTGCTGCGGCGTGTGATGTATGTATACTGCTGCGGCGTGTAATGTATGTGTACTGCTGCGGCGTGTGATGTATGTGTACTGCTGCGGTGGCTGCGCTGCGGCGTGTGATGTATATGTACTGCTGCGGTGGCCGCGCTGCGGCGTGTGATGTATGTGTACTGCCGCGGTTGCCACGCTGCGGCGTGTGATGTATGTGTACTGCTGCGGTGGCCGCACTGCGGCGTGTGATGTATGTGTACTGCCGCAGTGGCTACGCTGCGGCGTGCGATGTATGTGTACTGCTGCGGTGGCCGCGCTGCGGCGTGTGATGTATGTGTACTGCTGCGGTGGCTGCGCTGCAGCGTGTGATGTATGTGTACTACTGCGGTGGCTGCGCTGCGGCGTGTGATGTATGTGTACTGCTGCGGTGGCCGCGCTGCGGCGTGTGATGTATATGTGTACTGACGCGGTGGCTGCGCTGCGGCGTGTGATGTATGTGTACTGCTGCGGCGTGTGATATATGTATACTGCTGCGGCGTGTGATGTATGTGTACTGCTGCGGTGGCCGCGCTGCGGCGTGTGATGTATGTGTACTGCTGCGGCGTGTGATGTATGTGTACTGCTGCGGTGGCCGCGCTGCGGCGTGTGATGTATGTGTACTGCTGCGGCGGCCGCGCTGCGACGTGTGATGTATGTGTACTGCTGCGGCGTGTGATGTATGTGTACTGCTGCGGTGGCTGTGCTGCGGCGTGTGATGTATGTATACTGCTACTGTGGCCGCGCTGCGGTGGCCGCGCTGCGGCGTGTGATGTATGTGTACTGCTGCGGCGTGTGATGTATGTGTACTGCTGCGGTGGCTGCGCTGCGGCGTGTGATGTCTGTATACTGCTGCGGTGGCCGCGCTGCGGCGTGTGATGTATGTGTACTGCTGCAGTGGCTGCGCTGCGGCGTGTGATGTCTGTGTACTGCTGCGGTGGCCGCGCTGCGGCGTGTGATGTATGTGTACTGCTGCTGCGTGTGATGTATGTATAATGCGCGGCGTGTGATGTATGTGTACTGCTGCGGCGTGTGATGTATGTGTACTGCTGCCGTGGCTGCGCTGCGGCGTGTGATGTATGTGTACTGCTGCGGTGGCCGCGCTGCGGCGTGTGATGTATGTGAACTGCTGCGGCGTGTGATGTATGTATACTGCTGCGGCGTGTAATGTATGTGTACTGCTGCGGCGTGTGATGTATGTGTACTGCTGCGGTGGCTGCGCTGCGGCGTGTGATGTATATGTACTGCTGCGGTGGCCGCGCTGCGGCGTGTGATGTATTTGTACTGCTGCGGCGTGTGATGTATGTGTACTGCTGCGGTGGCTGCGCTGAGGCGTCTGATGTATGTGTACTGCTGCGGTGGCCGCGCTGTGGCGTATGATGTATGTGTACTGCTGCGGCGTGTGATGTATGTATACTGCTGCGGCCTGTGATGTATGTGTACTGCTGTGGCGTGTGAGGTATGTGTTCTGCTGCGGCGTGTGATGTATGTGTACTGCTTCGGCGTGTGATGTATGTGTACTGCTGCGGCGTGTGATGTATATGTACTGCTGCGGTGGCCGCGCTGCGGCGTGTGATGTATGTGTACTGCTGCGGCATGTGATGTATGTGTACTGCTGCGGTGAATGCGCTGCGGCGTGTGATGTATGTGTACTGCTGCGGTGGCCGTGCTGCGGCGTGTGATGTATGTGTACTGCTGCGGTTGCCGCGCAACGGCGTGTGATGTATGTGTACTGCTGCGGCGTGTGATGTATGTGTACTGCTGCGGTGGCCGCGCTGCGGCGTGTAATGTATGTGTACTGCTACGGTGGCCGCGCTGCGGCGTGTGATGTATGTGTACTGCTGCGACGTGTGATGTATGTGTACTGCTGCGGTGGCCGCGTTGCGGCGTGTGATGTATGTGTACTGCTGCGGCGTGTGATGTATGTGTATTGCTGCGGTGGCTGCGCTGCGGCGTGTGATGTCTGTGTACTGTCGCGGTGGCTGCGCTGCGGCGTGTGATGTATGTGTACTGCTGTGGCGTGTGATGTATGTGTACTGCTGCGGTGGTCGCGCTGCGACATGTGGTGTATGTGTACTGCTGCGGCGTGTGATGTATGTATACTGCTGCGGCGTGTGATGTATGTCTACTGCTGCGGCGTATGATGTATGTTTACTGCTGCGGTGGCTGCGCTGCGGCGTGTGATGTCTGTGTACTGCTGCGGTGGCCGCGCTGCGGCGTGTGATGTATGTGTACTGCTGCGGGGTGTGATGTATGTGTACTGCTGTGGCGTGTGATGTATGTGTACTGCTGCGGTGGCTGCACTGCGGCGTGTGATGTATGTGTACTGCTGCGGCGTGTGATGTATGTATACTGCTGCGGCGTGTGATGTATGTGTACTGCTAAGGCGTGTGATGTATGTGTACTGCTGCGGTGGCTGCGCTGCGGAGTGTGATGTCTGTGTACTGCTGCGGTGGCCGCGCTGCGGCGTGTGATGTATGTGTACTGCCGCGGTGGCTAAGCTGCGGCGTGTGATGTATGTGTACTGCTGCGGTTGCCGCGCTGCGGCGTGTGATGTATGTGTACTGCTGCAGTGGCTGCGCTGCGGCGTGTGATGTATGTGTACTACTGCGGTGGCCGCGCTGCGGCGTGTGATGTATATGTGTACTGCCGCGGTGGCTGCGCTGCGGCGTGTGATGTATGTGTACTGCTGTGGCGAGTGATATATGTGTACTGCTGCGGCGTGTGATGTCTGTGTACTGCTGCGGTGGCCGCGCTGCGGCGTGTGATGTATGTGTACTGCTGCGGCGTGTGATGTATGTGTTCTGCTGCGGCGTGTGATGTATGTGTACTGCTGCGGCGTGTGATGTATGTGTACTGCTGCGGCGTGTGATGTATGTGTACTGCTGCGGTGGCTGCGCTGCGGCGTGTGATGTATATGTACTGCTGCGGAGGCCGCGCTGCGGCGTGTGATGTATGTGTACTGCTGCGGCGTATGATGTATGTGTACTGCTGCGGTGGCTGCGCTGCGGCGTGTGCTGTATGTGTACTGCTGCGGTGGCCGCGCTGCGGCGTGTGATGTATGTGTACTGCTGCGGTGGCCGCGCCGCGGCGTGTGATGTATGTGTACTGCTGCGGCGTGTGATGTATGTGTACTGCTGCGGTGGCCGCGCTGCGGCGTGTAATGTATGTGTACTGCTGCGGTGGCCGCGCTGCGGCGTGTGATGTATGTGTACTGCTGCGACGTGTGATGTATGTGTACTGCTGCGGTGGCCGCGCTGCGGCGTGTGATGTATGTTTACTGCTGCGGTGGCTGAGCTGCGGCGTGTGATGTCTGTGTACTGCCGCTGTGGCTGCGCTGCGGCGTGTGATGTATGTGTACTGCTGCGGCGTGTGATGTATGTGTACTGCTGCGGTGGTCGCGCCGCGGCGTGTGACTTATGTGTACTGCGCAGTGCGCGCTGCGGCGTGTGATGTATGTGTACTGCTGCGCAGTGCGCGCTGCGGCGTGTGATGTATGTGTACTGCTGCGGTGTCCGCGCTGCAGCGTGTGATGTATGTGTACTGCTGCGGCGTGTGATGTATGTGTACTGCTGCGCAGTTTGCGCTGCGGCGTGTGATGTATGTGTACTGCTGCGGCGTGTGATGTATGTGTACTGTTGCGGTGGCCGCGCTGCGACGTGTGGTGTATGTGTACTGCTGCGGTGGCCGCGCTGCGGCGTGTGATGTATGTGTACTGCTGCGGTGGCCGCGCTGCAGCGTGCGATGTATGTGTACTGCTGCGGTGGGCGCGCCGCGGCGTGTGATGTATGTGTACTGCGCAGTGCGCGCTGCGGCGTGTGATTTATGTGTACTGCTGCGGTGGGCGCGCCGCGGCGTGTGATGTATGTGTACTGCGCAGTGCGCGCTGCGGCGTGTGATGTATGTGTTCTGCTGTGGTGGCGGCGCTGCGGCGTGTGATGTCTGTGTACTGCTGCGGTAGTTGCGCTGCGGCGTGAGATGTATGTGTACTGCTGCGGTGGCTGCGCTGCGGCGTGTGATGTATGTGTACTGTTGCGGTGGCTGCACTGCGGCGTGTGATGTATGTGTACTGCTGCGGCGTGTGATGTATGTGTACTGCTGCGGTGGCTGTGCTGCGGCGTGTGATGTATGTATACTGCTACGGTGGCCGCGCTGCGGTGGCCGCGCTGCGGCGTGTGATGTATGTGTACTGCTGCGGCGTGTGATGTATGTGTACTGCTGCGGTGGCTGCGCTGCGGCGTGTGATGTCTGTATACTGCTGCGGTGGCCGCGCTGCGGCGTGTGATGTATGTGTACTGCTGCAGTGGCTGCGCTGCGGCGTGTGATGTCTGTGTACTGCTGCGGTGGCCGCGCTGCGGTGTGTGATGTATGTGTACTGCTGCTGCGTGTGATGTATGTATAATGCGCGGCGTGTGATGTATGTGTACTGCTGCGGCGTGTGATGTATGTGTACTGCTGCCGTGGCTGCGCTGCGGCGTGTGATGTATGTGTACTGCTGCGGTGGCCGCGCTGCGGCGTGTGATGTATGTGAACTGCTGCGGCGTGTGATGTATGTATACTGCTGCGGTGTGTAATGTATGTGTACTGCTGCGGCGTGTGATGTATGTGTACTGCTGCGGTGGCTGCGCTGCGGCGTGTGATGTATATGTACTGCTGCGGTGGCCGGGCTGCGGCGTGTGATGTATGTGTACTGCCGCGGTGGCTACGCTGCGGCGTGTGATGTATGTGTACTGCTGCGGTGGCCGCGCTGCGGCGTGTGATGTATGTGTACTGCTGCGGTGGCCGCGCTGCGGCGTGTGATGTATATGTGTACTGCCGCGGTGGCTGCGCTGCGGCGTGTGATGTATGTGTACTGCTGCGGCGTGTGATGTATGTGTACTGCTGCGGTGGCTGCGCTGCGTTGTGTGATGTCTGTGTACTGCTGCGGTGGCCGCGCTGCGGCGTGTGATGTATGTGTACTGCTGCGGCGTGTGATGTATGTGTACTGCTGCGCAGTGCGCGCTGCGGCGTGTGATGTATGTGTACTGCTGCGGCGTGTGATGTATGTGTACTGCTGCGGCGTGTGATGTATGTATACTGCTGCGGTGTGTGATGTATGTGTACTGCTGCGGTGGCTGCGCTGCGGCGTGTGATGTATGTGTACTGCTGCGGTGGCCGCGCTGCGGCGTGTGATGTATGTGTACTGCTGCGGCGTGTGATGTATGTATACTGGTGCGGCGTGTGATGTATGTGTACTGCTGCGGCGTGTGATGTATGTGTTCTGCTGCGGCGTGTGATGTATGTGTACTGCTGCGGCGTGTGATGTATGTGTACTGCTGCGGCGTGTGATGTATGTGTACTGCTGCGGCGTGTGATGTATGTGTACTGCTGCGGTGGCTGCGCTGCGGCGTGTGATGTATATGTACTGCTGCGGTGGCCGCGCTGCGGCGTGTGATGTATTTGTACTGCTGCGGCGTGTGATGTATGTGTACTGCTGCGGTGGCTGCGCTGAGGCGTCTGATGTATATGTACTGCTGCGGTGGCCGCGCTGTGGCGTATGATGTATGTGTACTGCTGCGGCGTGTGATGTATGTATACTGCTGCGGCCTGTGATGTATGTGTACTGCTGTGGCGTGTGATGTATGTGCTCTGCTGCGGCGTGTGATGTATGTGTACTGCTTCGGCGTGTGATGTATGTGTACTGCTGCGGCGTGTGATGTATATGTACTGCTGCGGTGGCCGCGCTGCGGCGTGTGATGTATGTGTACTGCTGCGGCATGTGATGTATGTGTACTGCTGCGGTGACTGCGCTGCGGCGTGTGATGTATGTGTACTGCTGCGGTGGCCGTGCTGCGGCGTGTGATGTATGTGTACTGCTGCGGTGGCCGCGCCGCGGCGTATGATGTATGTGTACTGCTGCGGCGTGTGATGTATGTATACTGCTGCGGCGTGTGATGTATGTGTACTGCTGCGGTGGCCGCGCTGCGGCGTGTGATGTATATGTGTACTGCCGCGGTGGCTGCGCTGCGGCGTGTGATGTATGTGTACTGCTGCGGCGTGTGATGTATGTGTACTGCTGCGGCGTGTGATGTATGTGTACTGCTGCGGTGGCTGCGGTGCGGCGTGTGATGTCTGTGTACTGCTGCGGTAGCCGCGCTGCGGCGTGTGATGTATGTGTACTGCTGCGTCGTGTGATGTATATGTACTGCTGCGCAGTGCGCGCTGCGGCGTGTGATGTATGTGTACTGCTGCGGCGTGTGATGTATGTGTACTGCTGCGGCGTGTGATGTATGTATACTGCTGCGGCGTGTGATGTATGTGTACTGCTGCGGCGTGTGATGTATGTGTACTGCTGCGGTGGCCGCGCTGCGGCGTTTAATGTATGTGTACTGCTGCGGCGTGTGATGTATGTGTACTGCTGCGGTGGCCGCGCTGCAGCGTGCGATGTATGTGTACTGCTGCGGTGGGCGCGCCGCGGCGTGTGATGTATGTGTACTGCGCAGTGCGCGCTGCGGCGTGTGATTTATGTGTACTGCTGCGGTGGGCGCGCCGCGGCGTGTGATGTATGTGTACTGCGCAGTGCGCGCTGCGGCGTGTGATGTATGTGTTCTGCTGTGGTGGCGGCGCTGCGGCGTGTGATGTCTGTGTACTGCTGCGGTAGTTGAGCTGCGGCGTGAGATGTATGTGTACTGCTGCGGTGGCTGCGCTGCGGCGTGTGATGTATGTGTACTGTTGCGGTGGCTGCGCTGCGGCGTGTGATGTATGTGTACTGCTCCGGTGGATGCGCTGCGGCGTGTGATGTATGTGTACTGCTGCGGCGTGTGATGTATGTGTACTGCTGCGGTGGCTGTGCTGCGGCGTGTGATGTATGTATACTGCTACGGTGGCCGCGCTGCGGTGGCCGCGCTGCGGCGTGTGATGTATGTGTACTGCTGCGGCGTGTGATGTATGTGTACTGCTGCGGTGGCTGCGCTGCGGCGTGTGATGTCTGTATACTGCTGCGGTGGCCGCGCTGCGGCGTGTGATGTATGTGTACTGCTGCAGTGGCTGCGCTGCGGCGTGTGATGTCTGTGTACTGCTGCGGTGGCCGCGCTGCGGCGTGTGATGTATGTGTACTGCTGCTGCGTGTGATGTATGTATAATACGCGGCGTGTGATGTATGTGTACTGCTGCGGCGTGTGATGTATGTGTACTGCTGCCGTGGCTGCGCTGCGGCGTGTGATGTATGTGTACTGCTGCGGTGGCCGCGCTGCGGCGTGTGATGTATGTGAACTGCTGCGGCGTGTGATGTATGTATACTGCTGCGGTGTGTAATGTATGTGTACTGCTGCGGCGTGTGATGTATGTGTACTGCTGCGGTGGATGCGCTGCGGCGTGTGATGTATATGTACTGCTGCGGTGGCCGCGCTGCGGCGTGTGATGTATGTGTACTGCCGCGGTGGCTACGCTGCGGCGTGTGATGTATGTGTACTGCTGCGGTGGCCGCGCTGCGGCGTGTGATGTATGTGTACTGCTGCGGTGGCCGCGCTGCGGCGTGTGATGTATATGTGTACTGCCGCGGTGGCTGCGCTGCGGCGTGTGATGTATGTGTACTGCTGCGGCGTGTGATGTATGTGTACTGCTGCGGTGGCTGCGCTGCGGTGTGTGATGTCTGTGTACTGCTGCGGTGGCCGCGCTGCGGCGTGTGATGTATGTGTACTGCTGCGGCGTGTGATGTATGTGTACTGCTGCGCAGTGCGCGCTGCGGCGTGTGATGTATGTGTACTGCTGCGGCGTGTGATGTATGTGTACTGCTGCGGCGTGTGATGTATGTATACTGCTGCGGCGTGTGACATATGTGTACTGCTGCGGTGGCTGCGCTGCGGCGTGTGATGTATGTGTACTGCTGCGGTGGCCGCGCTGCGGCGTGTGATGTATGTGTTCTGCTGCGGCGTGTGATGTATGTGTACTGCTGCGGCATGTGATGTATGTGTACTGCTGCGGCGTGTGATGTATGTGTACTGCTGCGGCGTGTGATGTATGTGTACTGCTGCGGTGGCTGCGCTGCGGCGTGTGATGTATATGTACTGCTGCGGTGGCCGCGCTGCGGCGTGTGATGTATTTGTACTGCTGCGGCGTGTGATGTATGTGTACTGCTGCGGTGGCTGCGCTGAGGCGTCTGATGTATATGTACTGCTGCGGTGGCCGCGCTGTGGCGTATGATGTATGTGTACTGCTGCGGCGTGTGATGTATGTATACTGCTGCGGCCTGTGATGTATGTGTACTGCTGTGGCGTGTGATGTATGTGTTCTGCTGCGGCGTGTGATGTATGTGTACTGCTTCGGCGTGTGATGTATGTGTACTGCTGCGGCGTGTGATGTATATGTACTGCTGCGGTGGCCGCGCTGCGGCGTGTGATGTATGTGTACTGCTGCGGCATGTGATGTATGTGTACTGCTGCGGTGACTGCGCTGCGGCGTGTGATGTATGTGCACTGCTGCGGTGGCCGTGCTGCGGCGTGTGATGTATGTGTACTGCTGCGGTGGCCGCGCAGCGGCGTGTGATGTATGTGTACTGCTGCGGCGTGTGATGTATGTATACTGCTGCGGCGTGTGATGTATGTGTACTGCTGCGGTGGCCGCGCTGCGGCGTGTGATGTATATGTGTACTGCCGCGGTGGCTGCGCTGCGGCGTGTGATGTATGTGTACTGCTGCGGCGTGTGATGTATGTGTACTGCTGCGGCGTGTGATGTATGTGTACTGCTGCGGTGGCTGCGGTGCGGCGTGTGATGTCTGTGTACTGCTGCGGTAGCCGCGCTGCGGCGTGTGATGTATGTGTACTGCTGCGTCGTGTGATGTATGTGTACTGCTGCGCAGTGCGCGCTGCGGCGTGTGATGTATGTGTACTGCTGCGGCGTGTGATGTATGTGTACTGCTGTGGCGTGTGATGTATGTATACTGCTGCGGCGTGTGATGTATGTGTACTGCTGCGGCATGTGATGTATGTGTACTGCTGCTGTGGCTGCGCTGCGGCCTGTGATGTATGTGTACTGCTGCGGTGGCCGCGCTGCGGCGTGTGATGTATGTGTACTGCTGCGGCGTGTGATGTATGTATACTGCTGCGTCGTGTGATGTATGTGTACTGCTGCAGCTGTGATGTATTTGTACTGCTGCGGTGGCTGCACTGCGGCGTGTGATGTCTGTGTACTGCTGCGGTGGCCGCGCTGCGGCGTGTGATGTATGTGTACTGCTGCGGCGTGTGATGTATGTATACTGCTGCGGCGTGTGATGTATGTGTACTGCTGCGGCGTGTGATGTATGTGTACTGCTGCGGTGGCCGCGCTGCGGCGTGTGATGTATGTGTACTGCTGCGGCGTATGATGTATGTGTACTGCTGCGGTGGCCGCGCCGCGGAATGAGATGTATGTGTACTGCTGCGGCGTGTGATGTATGTGTACTGCTGCGGTGGCTGCGCTGCGGCGTGTGATGTATGTGTACTGCTGCTGTGGCCGCGCTGCGGCGTGTGATGTATGTGTACTGCTGCGGTGGCCGCGCCGCGGCGTGTGATGTATGTGTACTGCTGCGGTGGCCGCGCTGCGGCTTGTGATGTATGTGTACTGCTGCGGTGGCCGCGCTGCGGCGTGTGATGTATGTGTACTGCAACGACGTGTGATGTATGTTTACTGCTGCGGCGTGTGATGTATGTGTACTGCTGCGGTGGCTGCGCTGCGACGTGTGATGTATGTGTACCGCTGCGGTGGCCGCGCTGCGGCATGTGATGTATGTGTACTGCTGCGGTGACTGCGCTGCGGCGTGTGATGTCTGTGTACCGCTGCGGTGGCTGCGCTGCGGCGTGTATACTGCTGCGGCGTGTGATGTATGTGTACTGCTGCGGCGTGTGATGTATGTGTACTGCTGCGGTGGCTGCGCTGCGGCGTGTGATGTATGTGTACTGCTGCGGTGGCCGCGCTGCGGCGTGTGATTTATGTGTACTGCTGCGGCGTGTGATGTATGTGTACTGCTGCGGCGTGTGATGTATGTGTTCTGCTGCGGCGTGTGATGTATGTGTACTGCTGCTGCGTGTGATGTATGTGTACTGCTGCGGCGTGTGATGTATGTGTACTGCTGCGGTGGCTGCGCTGCGGCGTGTGATGTATATGTACTGCTGCGGTGGCCGCGCTGCAGCATGTGATGTATGTGTACTGCTGCAGCGTGTGATGTATGTGTACTGCTGCGGTGGCTGCGCTGCGGCGTGTGATGTATGTGTACTGCTGCGGTGGCCGCGCTGCGGCGTGTGATGTATGTGTACTGCTGCGGCGGGTGATGTATGTATACTGCTGCGGCGTGTGATGTATGTGTACTGCGGCGGCGTGTGATGTATGTGTTCTGCTGCGGCGTGTGATGTATGTGTACTGCTGCGGTGGTTGCGCTGCGGCGTGTGATGTATATGTACTGCTGCGGTGGCCGCGCTGCGGCGTGTGATGTATGTGTACTGCTGCGGCGTGTGATGTATGTGTTCTGCTGCGGGTTGTGATGTATGTGTACTGCTGCGGCGTGTGATGTATGTGTACTGCTGCGGCGTGTGATGTATGTGTACTGCTGCGGGGGCCGCGCTGCGGCGTGTGATGTATGTGTACTGCTGCGGTGGCCGCACTGCGGCGTGGATGTATTGTACTGCTGCGGCGTGTGATGTATGTGTACTGCTGCGGCGTGTGATGTATGTGTACTGCTGCGGTGGCTGCGCTGCGGCGTGTGATGTATGTGTACTGCTGCGGTGGCCGCGCTGCGGCGTGTGATGTATGTGTACTGCTGCGGTGGCTGCGCTGCGGCGTGTGATGTATGTATACTGCTTCGGTGGCCGCGCTGCGGCGTGTGATGTATGTGTACTGCTGCGGTGGCTGCGCTGCGGCGTGTGATGTATGTGTACTGCTGCGGGGGGCGCGCTGCGGCGTGTGATGTATGTGTACTGCTGCGGTGGCCGCACTGCGGCGTGGGATGTATGTGTACTGCTGCGGCGTGTGATGTATGTGTACTGCTGCGGTGGCTGCGCTGCGGCGTGTGATGTATGTGTACTGCTGCAGTGGCCGCGCTGCGGCGTGTGATGTATGTGTACTGCTGCGGCGTGTGATGTATGTGTACTGCTGCGGTGGCTGCGCTGCGACGTGTGATGTATGTGTACTGCTGCGGCGTGTGATGTATGTGTACTGCTGCGGTGGCCGCGCTGCGGCGTGTGTTGTATGTGTACTGCTGCGGTGGCCGCGCCGCGGCGTGTGATGTATGTGTACTGCTGCGGCGTGTGATGTATGTGTACTGCTGCGGCGTGTGATGTATGTGTACTGCTGCGGTGGCCGCGCCGCGGCGTGTGATGTATGTGTACTGCTGCGGTGGCCGCGCCGTGGCGTGTGATGTATGTGTACTGCTGCGGCGTGTGATGTATGTGTACTGCTGCTGCGTGTGATGTATTTGTACTGCTGCGGTGGCTGCGCTGCGGCGTGTGATGTATGTGTACTGCTGCGGCGTGTGATGTATGTGTACTGCTGCGGTGGCCGCGCTGCGGCGTGTGATGTATGTGTACTGCTGCGGTGTGTGATGTATGTGTACTGCTGCGGCGTGTGATGTATGTGCACTGCTGCGGTGGCCGCGCTGCGGCGTGTGATGTATGTGTACTGCTGCGGCGTGTGATGTATGTGTTCTGCTGCGGGGTGTGATGTATGTGTACTGCTGCGGCGTGTGATGTATGAGTACTGCTGCGGTGGCCGCGCCGCGGCGTGTGATGTATGTGTACTGCTGCGGTGGCCGCGCCGCGGCGTGTGATGTATGTGTACTGGTGCTGCTGTAGCGTTGGGGAATGACAGAGGGGTCATAGGGGTAGAGAGAGAGTGGGAGGGTATGATAGGGAACAAGGAGCTGGGCCGGGTTCCGCTCCACTCTGGCGTGTGGAGGGAGGGGTACGTTGTAGAGTGGGATAGCAGTGGGGGGATACATTGTAGGGAGAGGGGAATGGAGAAGAAGGTAGAAGGAGAGCGGGGGTTTAAAGAGAAAGGAGAAATGGGAGACTAATAGTGCATCCACTCCACCAGCTGTCATGGGAAGCTGCTGTTCCCTCTGGCTGTACTGGGAACTGCTGATCCCTCTTGTCCTCTTCGTCAGCTCGACCTTCGGTGACCTGCCGTGACCTGCAGTGACCTGCAGTGACCTGCAGTGTTCTGCAGTGACCTGCAGTGACCTGTCATGACCTGCAGTGACCTGCAGTGACATGCAGTGACATGCAGTGACATGCAGTGACCTGCAGTGACATGCAGCGACCTGCAGTGACCTGTCCGGTTCGTAGGTCTGCTAGAAGTGATGGGAGATGTAGAAGCTGATGTAGAGATGTAGGTGTAGCATAGCGTAGATGTAGAGACAGATGTCTTGATGTAGGTATAGCGTAGCGTAGCAAGATCCCCTTCCGCGTACAAAACATCTGATGGTGGTAGATGCTTTTAAATTTTGAGAGACTGATCATCCTGGTCCATCGTATAGGCTGGTTCACCGACATGCCATTTCACTGCTCGAGGACGGGAGGGGCAGTGTCTCGCCCATGAGGGTGAGGACGGTACAAAGGGAAAAGGGGTAGGATTAGCGTCGGTTGTGACGCCCTGGTGACCACTGCCAACTTTCGTGATTAGGTATCTCTTTACAATCGTAAGTCGGATCGTAAGTTAGGTCATCCGTCCAGTTACCCATCCCCTCGAACCCCTGCTCACATCCAAAGCCAAAATCGCCCACTTTGTCTTACGCCCAGCGTCGCTAAGTTTTGCTTTCCTTCGAGTGATGATCCGTACGGCTGTCCAGGCAAAGTTCGGACTACTCCTACTGGGCCTTAACCTAGGATTTATCCGTCATCATCCGCACTGCCACTTTCCCAGCTACAGACATTCCGCTTTCATTCGCCCCATAATTATTTGTCCGTCCCAAAAAAATTCCCTCCCAGTAGTGCCGGATGCCAGCTGGATGAGTGACTCCCAGGTAGGATAAATGTCCTCGTCAATACGAAATCCTACTAGCGCTCCGCTGAACGACAGCATTGCTGCGTGGGCCGCCCAGAATATATGTATTCAACGTAATCCGTCCGGTTCCTACTTTAGAAGGGAGCTAGTTTATCCATAGGACTTATATGAAACACCGACTACGCTTTACTGCTCGTCTTATCCTCTCTGTCCGGGAGAGGCCCCTATACCTACTGTCCGGGCCTCCGACCTGGGCTCCGCCGGACCTGGGTCCTCTATCCGGGCCTAACTTGGGCTCCGCCGGACCTCTGACCTCCATCCGGGCCACGACCTGGCTCCGCCAGACCAACTTTTAAGTTAACATCGACCGGCATCGACGGCGAGCTACGCGGATGTCCTTGCCTATATACCGA
The DNA here is from genome assembly GCA_036785665.1 of Chirona hameri. Lineage (NCBI taxonomy): Eukaryota > Metazoa > Arthropoda > Thecostraca > Balanomorpha > Balanidae > Chirona > Chirona hameri. The sequence continues at coordinate 537,946 of JAXIVJ010000045.1, forward strand.
CTGCGGGCGCCCGGGAATCTCTAGAGGAGATCTTCCCGTTTAACCTAGAGTGACTTCTGAGGCACGTACGGCCTCCTCCTCCCTCTTATCCTTCCTCCCTCGCCCTCCTTTTTCTGCGCCAACCTATCATCCTCTGGCATTTGGCACCCGCAGTCTCGGACTTACTAATTGTAACCTCCCTGTGATATGCGGCCAGCCGATATCACTCGGTCTGGGCATAATTTTCCACGAGCACTTTCATTTACATGTTTCGCCACGCTGATAGATTTTCGATACAAAGATCGGGCACACAAGCCGTCATGCCTCTCCTCCAAGCTCCGATACTATTTAATCTCTGTCCTGTCCTGTCCTGACCCACTGTTGCAGGGATCACACCTCCCTGTCCTGTCCTGTCCCACTGTTGCAGGGATCACACCTCCCTGTCCTGTCCTGTCCTGACCCACTGTTGCAGGGATCACACCTTCCTGTCCTGTCCTGTCCCACTGTTGCAGGGATCAACCTCCCTGTCCTGTCCATGTCCTAGCTATCCTATTACGAAATCAGTATCAGCGACGTTTCTCCAACTATGCCTGAGTACTAACCGCTTTACCAGTTCTCTATCGGGGACGTAAATTATATGACTCTTAGGTAATTTCCCACATGGGAAACGTTGTCCAAAAAGAATCGCCACCAGAGATAACGTGCATGTATCACAAATGACCCATTTCAATAAGCACCAACTAGTAATCTCCTAAATATCACTTTTAAACTTCAATATAATCGGCAGTGCACCATCGTCAGAATATATTCAAATAATTTAACGCTGTTTATAGTTGGCTAATAATAAGGCTTAAGTTACCACTTGGACTGTCAATATACAGGACATCTAACATTACAGTTGTACCATGACGTTAACAAAGGGAAGGCGTCGGCTGTAATGTCGTAAATCGCAAGCTGCTGGCTGAAGGTGTATTTTTAACAGACGGTTAGGAGACTCACAATATTAAGAAAGTTAATTTGACTGTTATACTTATCATCCACTGACTCGCAAGTATACGTCTGTTGCAGGTTGCTGCACCCTTAGAACCTT